>JANVCQ010234967.1:0-22377 GCA_025531925.1 Erythroxylum plowmanianum
AAAAAAGTTGTCTCATTTGTCCCCATGTATGACTTTGTTTATAAATAATTAACAATCACCTTTATAAACTATTAGAATTTAGATGCCAGAAAATACCACCGTATATAAACTAATAAACTATTACATCATTCCTGCATTGCATGTCCCATTCAAAAAAATAATAATAAACTATTAGATATTTAGATGCAATCACCTTTATCACCAGAAACTCTGTATTTGTGTGATTGTGTCTGTCTTCTGCGTGCAATGCAAGGACTCTGCAGTCTCTACTCTGCGTGACTGCGTCTGCCCCCCCTGTCTGTCGACTGCTATTGCGTGACTGCGTATGGATTCTTGCTTTGGGTGTGCCGCGTGCAGTAGTTTTTGTACAGTTAGAGAAAGAAGAAGTTAAAAGGACAAAAAAAATAGGATGATAAAGAAGTCAAAAGGGTTGAAATTTTGAATAAAAAAAGTCAATTAAATATTTAAGTTTTATTTTTTTATTTGTAGGCTTTTATTTAAAAAAGTTATATGCCCAAATAATAGTAATTTTAACAAAGTAGATGGACTCAAATTTTATTTTTATTTGATATTTTAATATATTTATACTTTTTATTTTTTGGTCATAAGTTAAATAAATGGGGGCAAAATTTTATTTTTATAAAATTAAAATTTAAAATAATAATTTTAAATATTTTAAATTAAAACTTTTGTGGGGGCAAGTACCCCCACTTGCCCCCACTGTGGCTCCGCCACTGTGTGTGTGTGTGTAAGTTTTAACCATACTAAATACAAAGTGTTTTACCTTGCTTGACAACTCTTCTTTCTATATATTATCCTAAATTTTTTTGTAAAAGAAGGTAATTTATGAATATTTGGTTCTTGCTTCTCGAGAGATACTTTGGTATACAACAATAATAACAACAACAACAATCCAATAAAAAATTTCGAATTATGCTAAAAGCGGGATCTTAGAAGGTCCAATGTACGTAATCTTAGTCTTAATTAATAAAAAGATTGTTTTAGAATTACCCATCAGAAATAAGAATAAATAAATAATTAAAATAAAGTAACTACATATAAATGAAAGTAAAGATGAAATAAAAAAAATAAAAAAACTAGAAATAGTAATAGCAATAATAATAATAGTAATAGTAATAATATTAATAATAATAATAAGTAGAAGGTTAATAATAATAATAATAATAATAATAATAAAGAGTTAATTATCAAAAAAATTCAAACTTACATCAATTTTTAATTATAACCTAAACTTTAAAAAGTAAGAATAAAATATCCAAATTTTCAATTTTAATCTTATGTTAATTTTACCGTTATTTTCTCTGTCAATTATTAATCAAAGTCAGCCTAATTAGTGAAATGATGACGAGATCGTTTCACCCATCATCGTCTTCGGTCAGTCTGTATCCCAAATCCCTAACTTTTTCACTCGCGCAAAATCTCACGCACAAAATCACTCTTAACCCCTCTTAGAGCGATATGCCTTGCACCATATCATTCAATACACTTTTAGACTCGGTTCTCTTTTCTGGCATCACAAAATCCAGGAAACAATGTCAAATAAGTAACAGCGGTAGGATTAGTGCCAACCGAAATCATCTCCTCCAGTAACTTCATCCCACCGTCAGCTCTATCCACCACAACAAACTCTTTAATCATGTTCGTATAACTCATAACTGTAGGTTTTATGTTCTTCGTCTTCATTTCCGTAAATAATTTCTCCTCCTCCTCCAACTTTTTTAACCCAATATACCTATTAATCATAAGTGACCCTATCAGGGGACAACCCTCTACTCTTCATATCTTCATAAAACCTCATTGTTGTTTTCAACCTCAGTGACAAAAGAAACCCCAAAGCAAAATATTATAATATGCCTTGTCGGCTCCATCCCCTCACTTAACATCTTGATAAAATACCTCCCTGCCATGATATGCCTCCCCCTCCTTAGGGTCATCATTATGTTAGGATTTATGTTATATATCTAAGTAATTAGTTTTAACATTATTTATTAATTAGATATATAAGATATTAATTGAATAATAACTTAGATTCAGAAGTCACATGAATAATCTTTTAGTTGAAAAAGAATCATATCTTGAATTGGAGTCTATTATTATGTTGATATTAGAATTGTTTTACTGTTAGACATGTTGGTAATTGGATAGAGTTATTGCTGAATTGTTTAGATTTTGTGGATTGAAGAAAATAAAGAAATGAGGTTGTTGTTTATTTAAAGTGGGACTCTTATTGTTTGAGCAGACTGCACACATCTCCCATCTACTTCGTGAGTGGATAACATAGGGTGTGTGCGTTAGTTGTTCATTGAATATACATTGCGGCAATTGTGGATGTCTAAAAAGGAGAGCTGAATATATGCATGTGTGTGTGTGGAGTGAGTTCTTTAATGGACATTGGTAATTTTGTTTCACTACTGTGGTTAGCGTGGGATAACAATAGTGGTGAGCATTAATTAAATACTGGAAAAAAGGCAACTACATATGGTGACCACCTTCTGTATCTCATCTCAAAAAGAAGGCTTTGCTTTAATTATAGAACATAGGATTGTTGACGGCGGTTCTTTGAAGAATTTAATGACAACTTCTCTTTTTATTGGAGTTTTGATGCCTAACGGAGTTACTGTTCATTATTATGGAGTTATGGTGCGGATGTTATTATGGCTAGTTTGTCTTGGTAATCATATGTCATGAGCTAATTTTCATTTTTTAGAGCTGTGATTTTTTGTTGGTGTTTATGTGAATTAATCTATTGTTATTGCGAGGACTTCAGATTTATTTCAATAGAACTGAACCTTTCAGAAAGTTATTCTTCTCTTTTATCTCAAGCATATTATTGTTTTGACCCTAGTTGATTAATCACTTGAGTTATTTTTATTAATTGTTGTTTAATTAAAAGTAATTTGGAAAAAATTATCTGATGAGATTAGTACAAGACGATCGTACTATTGGGTGCAAAATTTTTTCACGGGAAGCAAGATTGAGAGATAGTGTCAAGGGTTGAGTGATGTCGGCTCAGTAAAACCTTGAGTAAATCTATTGTACTTCGGTGAAAGTATTAAGCTAGGTGAGAGCCTCGCAGACGTAGACAAGGTGTGCCGAATTACGTTACCAAATTTCCGGCGTTGATTTAATTTTGTTCTCTTAATTTTTCTTTTTTTTGTTTGCTAGAAATGAATCGGAAAGTTTGTGAAACTACTACCCCCTTCGGTTTTTTAATAACTCTTTAACACTCTTCTCCACACCCAAAATATGAATCATTTTCAAATAAGTCTCACTGTCGTGATTAAACAACCGAGAACGATTGAACATTATAAACTAGATTGTGACTAAACATGGGCACTAAACTTCGGATTGAGTTTCGCACCCGAGTCGTCCATGCCTAGTTCGCCATCATTTCACATATCACATCCTCTAGTTTTTTTGGGTCTTGATGCTTCCCTCTAATTCTTTGATCTTCAGCGCCACTCGTCCTCTTAGTTTTGGACTCGGTATGTAGGTCTAAAGATGGAGTTTCTAGGGTTGATTGAGAACCATGACGGAAGTGATTCAATTTTGAGAACGACAACGGATGCGCGCGTCTCTCAAATTTATTATAAAACGACATCGTTTCACTAATCAGACTTATGATTACTTTTGCTAATTATGCTAATGTATTTAATTAATGAGGGTCATGTCATATTAACGAAGATAACAGTGGGACTAACATCGGGCCAGAATTGAAAAAAATAAAAGTTTAGATATTTTATTAATACTTTTTAAAATTCGGGCTATAATTGAAAATTTAACAAAAGTTTATATTTTTTTTAGTTATTAACCGTAATAAAAACAATATATCATGTTCTTTTATTCAATGATTTAAAAACCAGACTGGACCGTCTGAATAAATATGAACCAGCCAGGTTTCTAGGTCGATTTGTGCTCGTAAACTCTTTGAGAAAAGCGCTGATTTAACCGATTTTTAAGAAAACCGAGCGGTCTTTAAAAAAACTGGCAGGTTAAGTAATAAACGAGCCAGTTTTTTTAAAATCCAGCTAAGTCAACGTTTTTAAGTTATGTGGAACCCATGGTCTATTGAATGATATAGAACCCACTTTCTTTATAATAATAAGAGAACCACTACCAACATTTAAGTTTCTCTTTTAGCCGCCAAGACCAGCCATCTTTTAACTTTAAGTTTTAGTATAATACATTATAATGAAAGTTAAAATTTAAAAGGGTAGACTCATAAATGTTTTAAGTTTTCAATGAATTTTTTTCAGTTCTTTCATACAATCTAAATAAAAATATATTTTTCAAAATTTATATTCTTTATTTATTTCTTTATATTTTAATTAAAATTTTTATTTTAAATTATTATTTTTAAAAAGAAATACTATTTTATTCTTACTCACTAATAAATTATATTTGTGAAAATTTACATTCTTTATTTATCTCCTTATATTTTAATTGAAAATTTTTAAATTATTATTGTTAGAATATAATTATTATTTTATCATAAATTTGTTTAATAAATTAAATTATTAGTTAGTAATGTAAGGAATTTTGCTTAAAATAATTAAGAATGTGTTAAAAATAATATTTAAAATATAAAGAATTATGTTTAGAGGACATTAAAAAGGCAATTAGAATAAACTTAGAGTCTTTTCTATCAACTTTCTTTAAATATAGTTCGACTTTTATAAGTTTTTAAATAAATTATAATATCAAAATACTATTATTATTATTTTAAAATTTATGTTAGATTCAATCTTAGTTTAAATTATTAGATTTATTATTAGTTTATTATATATTAATAGACATTATTAGGGCATTTTTATTTTAATAAGGTATTTTATTTTATACTATATTTTTACTTATTCTTATAATTTTTACTTCGTATTTATTATTTACCGGTTTTATAGCGGTTTAATACAGGTTGAACCTTTAAATCTTTAATCTTTTCTTTGACCGGTTCGATTTTGTTTTTAAAACATTGCTTTTAGTCATCAACACGATCACAATGGCTAGACTTGTCAGAAGCTCGGGCCCGGCCCGTCGCGGGTTAGGATGGCCCGTGACTCGACAAAAAATGACATCATTTTTTACATTATATATATACAACAATCCGGGCCGCCCGTAGCAAAATCAGCGTCGTTTTTAAAGTACCGGTCGAGCCAACAAAATAAGTGGACCAATACAGATTCTATTGCATGTAAGTTAACTAAGTAAGAAACCTTTGTGGTCTTGAGTGGTGATTAACAACTTGGACAGTCATAGACAATAATAGGTGGCCCCTTCCCCTTCAGCTTTCAAAGTCTTTCCATCAGGTCGGCTCTTGCCTAGTGGCATTGTCATGCTTCTATCACTTATTTCATGGACTTTTTCGTATAATCTAGTCCATAGAAAAACAATGTCACCGGATAGATTAATGTTAATTAGGAGATGACATGATTTTCCTGGACATACATTCGTTGTTTCTTGAATGAGTGATATAAAATGTACACGCTACCTATAATTACTTTATCATTAGAACCTACTTCACCTTTTTTTTTGCTCTCTCTCTCTTCATCATTTACTATACTACTATTTATCTTTTTGACATTTTAAGACTTTATCCCATGTATAATGAAACTAATTAAGGAATATTAAAAGTATAATTAGAGAACTCAAAACATAAAAGAGATGTCAACGTTTGCATTTAACAAATACCATTTAAGAAAAAAGAAGACGTTTACTTTCTTTTTTATAATATGTAAGCACTTAGTCTAATTAGTAATGATAAAAGAGTTTAGATTCGTTTTGCTTGAAATTAATGGATCATATTGGAGTTGATTGAATTTTGGAACGAACTTAGATTCTTGTGATTAGGGAATTTTGGAACGAACTTAGATTTCCTATTATTTCTTATGATTAAATATGAGATATTTAATAATAAGGATCATCATAAGATATTGGATCTTATTTAAACATAATTGGTATTTAATTATAATTATTTTTAATTCTAATTAAAGTTTAATTAAAATTAAAATTTAATTTCAATTTTACTAAAATTTTCAAAATTTATTATAAATAGGCTTAAACTCTAATGAAGCTAGCACTTGTCGCTTAATCATCTCCGTAAAAATGATAAAATTCTCTCAACATATTCTGTGGATACCATTAGAAGACGAATATTTGTGAGGCTACGGTGGTTGAGATGGATTGATTTCAAAAATGGTTCAAAAGATGCGACAAGAATATGATCAAGCTTTGGAATAAGGTACGAAATATGATTCATACTTTATTATGATTAATGCATTAATCATTTTATAGAATTAAAGTAATCTTGATTTTTGAAAAATCAAAATATGAAAAAAAAATTGTAATTATTCTGCTACGGTCAAGATTTGATCTCATCTTGATTTTCCAACAACAAATTAATGGAGCAAATCGAATTGCAAAGTTTTTCTTGAGGGGTGGAAGGTCGATGATGGACTATGATTGCTTTGGAGATGTTCTAATGGAGCAAATCAAATTGCAAAGTTTTTCTTGAGGGGTGGAAGGTCGATGATGGGCTATGATTGCTTTGGAGATGTTCTAGTTTTGGGTACATCATTTAGGATAAAAGAATATGATATAATAATCTACATGCCGTTTTTAAAACTTAATCATCACCAGCAACACATCTTATTTGGTTGTGATTTCTTGCTTGATCAAAGTGTAGAGTTTTTCGTTTGTTTTATTAAATCCTTTCTGAAGGCGATGGGACAACAACAACCTAGAACAGTTTTTACTGATGACAGTCAAGCCGTAGACAAAGTGATAAAGTTGGTACTGCCTGAGACACAGCATTGTCTTGGTACGTGCTGGTACGTTCTGTATATCCCAAAATGCAGTAAAACATTTCTACGAAAGCTATAGGCAATCTAGATTTGCAAGCGTCTTCAATAAATGTGTATTTAGTTGCCAATCAAGGGGGAATTTGAATCACATTGGGAGTCAATGGTTAACAAATACGAACTCAAAAACAATCACTAGCTTTTAACTCTATACACTTTGCAGAGTAGATAGTTTCATTTACATCTTGAGAAAACATTCTCTGCCGGAATATAGTCTCCCTAATTTGCTGAGAGAATCATAAACATTTCCCAAAGCATAACATTGAGTAAATGTCTCTTTAGAATATAGCTCAGGGGTATGTGGCAATGCATTATAGCATTCAAATATGTATAAATGTCAAGTGGTTTTAACTAATCTTTCCATGAATTATTTTTTGTATAATTTAATCATTTTATAATACAATGTTATGATTAGACATAAAGTATAAAATTAAAGTCTAATTTATTTTAATCAACTCGCATTAGTTCTCAATCATTAGTAATTAATTAATAAAATTTGTAAATTATTTTACAAACTGTCATTCAACCTTATCCAAAGATTTTCTATGATAAATATGATATATTTAATAAATAAGGATCAATATGAGATATTGGATCTTATTTGGGTATTATTGGTATTTTATTAGAATTATTTATAATTCTAATTTCAATTAAAGTACTAAATGTTTAAAACTTATTATAAATAGGTTTAATCTCTAATAGGGCTAGCACTTCTTGCTTAGCTCTCTCTCCAAAGGTTATAGAGTTGTCTCAACGTGTTTTGTAGATACTGTTAGAGACAAAACACTTGTGCGGCTATGGTAGTTGAGATGGATTGATTCGGAAATGATTCGAGAGATACGACAAGAATATAATCAAGCTTTAGGATAAGGTATGAATTAAGACTCATGCTTTATTATGATTAGTGTATCTATCATTCTACATAATTAAAGTGATCATGATTTTTAAGAAATCAAAATATGAAAAAAAATTGTGATTATTTCTGTTAAGTTACCAATTTGTGCTTATTTTGTATTTAATTATCTTTAATGTGTTGAAATTATTATTCAAAATTAATAGAATTGTCTCATAATTGTTTTCAAATGATTTTCAACATCTTAGAGATGAAATTGAATCAAAAAGATGCAAAAGAAACGAAAAAAATCCGAAATTCTAAGTTTGGTAACAATTCAGTGACTAAGCGTAGGCACGTGCAAGGATAAAAAAATCTGCAAATCTGCTTTCAAATTTAAATATGATTTGTTTGAGATTCTCATAATCTTTTAAGATCAGATTGATGGAGATTCACAATCTGAACACGTGAGAGAGGTGATCTACAAGAGAGGATGAAAAAGGAAGAGATCGAGAGGCATTAAAAAGAGAAAAATGTTACTATTCATGTCACCCTTCAAGTCTTAGAATAGTTTAGAGTTTCTGCAGTTATTCTCCTTCAGTAGTTTTACGTTTCTGCACTTTTCTTCTAGTATTTTCATATTCTTTAGGAATGGACAACGGATGGAGACTATATGCTTTGTTATTTCTTTTATTTTCAATTCGATTATGAGTAGCTAAACTTATTTTCTTAGTTGAGGGGAACCTTGTTATCACCTATTATGCGTGAGATGTCTCAATAATGTTTGTTCATTGATGAATATTAAATATCTTCTGAATTACTTTTTATAATTGAATTGATTGATTTCTAGGTGCGCAATTAAGGATTGATTGGTTCAATAGCTAGATTAATAAAATATGACGTTCAGTTTCGTTAATCACAAGTGGCAATTAGGATTATCTTCTTTACGTTAAAGTCAGAAATTCTAAGAAAAAATTCATCTTGATTAATTGCAAGTTGTACATGTATTATCTTGCTCATTGGTTTCTTGGTTCTTAAAGCTATTATTCAATTGAACCTATAATCATATCTAGATTGTTGTTTAATAAGAATGCTAGGATACATGTTTCTAGTCATTTATACTTAAGAAAAAACATCCCCTAATGAATGTTTATTAATGACTGACATTTTATATCGAGGATCCATTTTAGCGTGATAATATCGGTGACCTGAAAACTAAGATTTTTCCATTAAATTTTCAGATCTAATTATTTCTATTGATTTGCGATTTTTATTATCTTTTTCCTTAAATTGCCGTGAGTTGAAAACCACCCCCCATTTCGTTACTTTGTTATCATTTTAAACTCGTAAACTCTTTATAGTTAAGATTCCTCGTGAGAACGATATTCACTTACCATTAACATTAATTTGTATTAACGGAAGTTAGTTTATTTTTGAATTTGGTGGCAGGCAACAACAATACCAATTTCACTACAGTCAAAATCTGATCTCGTCCCAACTTTCTAACAACAAATAGGTGGTCTCTTCCCTTTCAGCTTTCGAGTTCTTTTTATTAGGTCAACTCTTGCCTTGGACCTCGTGGGCTTGTTATGCTTCTAGCTCTTCTTTTATAGACTTTTTGTATAATCTAATGCATAGAAAAGCAAAGTTATTGGATAGATTCATGTTAGTTTCTCGTGTTGTTAGGAGATGACAGTCCCAGCCCTGGATTTGAAAATTAAATAATACCATAAATAGTTGATAATACTACATTTCCTATTATGTTAATTCCCATAAAAGAAAATTTTTTATTACTTAAAATTTAGTAAAATATAATACAATTTACTTCATAATTAAATAATACCGTAAATAGTTGATATGATATGTTACATTTACCATATGTTAATTACCATAAAAGAAAACTTTTATTACTTAAAATTTAATAAAAATTATTAATAATTTAGACCATTATCTAGTTGATTGACAGAAGAATATTCAATCATTTCCATAACTTGCAAAATAGGATAATATTTGGCTTAGCAAACTTAGAATAGTTAAAAGTCATAATAGTTAATAAATTATAATATAATTTACTCCTAAGTATGTTAATTTCTTGTATTTTTAGAAATTAGTGCTTCTCTATCATTAAAATTTGCTCTTTATTTTTCCTCTGTCATAAAAATAATACCATTGATATATCATTATGATATATTGTCAAGCTTTTGGTGTTCTATTGTTCCTGCATACTTCTTCCAACTCCATATAGGTGCTTTTGTTCTTTTTCTAGTTCAATTATGTTATGGTACTGCTGTCGCCTGCAACCAAATTTAAAAAGAATCCAACTTCTTGCAGTATAAATTAAAGTAGTAGTAGAAAGTAAGGATTGTTTCCACAAGAAATTTTTAATGATAAAGGTTAACAAGTTTAAAACTAAAACAAATGTGGGAGTTTCAATTCACGACAATTTAAGAAAAAGATGATAAAAATCGAAAATAAAAAGTAATTGGATCTGAAACTTTAACAGACAAACCTTAGTTTCGAGTCATCGATGTTATCACACTAAAATGAATCCTTAATATAAAATTCAGTTTATCAATAAACATTCATTGGGGGATGTTTTCTCTTAAATGTAAATGAATAGAAACATGTATTTTAAACATTTTTATTAATCAACAACCTATATAATATCGTAAGTTCAATTGAATAATAGCTTTAAGAACTAAGAAATCAATGAATAAGATAACACATATACGACATGCATTTAATCAAGATGAGTATCTTCTTAGAATTTCCCACTCTAATGTAAGGAAGGTAATCTTAATTGTCACTTGTGATTAACAAAACTGAACGTCATATTTCATTAATCTATCTATTAAACGAATCAATTCCTAGTTGCGCACCTAGAAATCAACCAATTCAATTAGAAAAAGTAATTCAGAAGAGACTCAGTGTTCATCAACAAAACAAACTTTATTGGAACATCTCACATATAATAGATGATAACGTGGTTCCCCTTAACCAAGAAAAGGGGTTTAACTACTCATAACGAAAGTGAAAATCAAAAAAATAACAAAACTCATAGTCTTCATCCCTAGTCTTTTCCTAAAGAATCCAAATATACTTAGAAAAACATTGCAGAAACGTAAACTAAACTAACTATCTAACGAAAACCAAAAGAAGAAGCTGCAAAAACGTAAAACTACTCCTAAACTATGCTAATGTTCCTAACTGCATGAACAGTAACTTTCCTCCCTTTTATGCTTTTTGATCATTTCTCTCTCTCCTTTCTCGTGATCTTCTGTAGATTATTTATCCCCCAATTTCAGGTGGTCAATCTTTATCAATAAGGATGCAATCTTATCATAAAAATCTGAAGTGAATCAGATTAGAATTTGAAAATAATTTCCATATTTGCACGTGCCTACGCTTAGTCACTGAATTTTCTGCCAATCTTGGGAATTCGAATTATTTTTACTTTGTTTGCATCTTTTTGATTCAATTTCATCTCCCAAATGTTGAAAATCATTTGAAAACAATTAAGAAGCAAATCCATCAATTTTCAATAATAATTTCAACACTTGAGAGAGATTTATATACCAAATAAGTGCAAAATGACAACTTAACATGTTATAATTGGTTTACATTACGTTGTCTAAAAAGCATTTTTTTGGAAGTGCAAAAAAAGGAAAAAAATAGAAAACAAGAAGAACAGTTAATAAAATCCCAAAAAGAACAATTAATAAATTTATTAAAAGTGTAGACTCTTCTAGTGAGAATCATGATGAATTAGATAAAGGTAGTTTTGAACAACATAAAAAAATTTAAATGATGAGATTCATAATCATGAGGATATTAGAAATTTGAATGAGTATAATCATGTATCAAATGCATCAACTTTAAAAAATTTAAAAGCAGATGAGTAAGTAAGCCTTATATTGGATATTTATTATCCTAGAAATTGAGATAATTTTGATAATAAAGCAAGGAACATTTTGGTTAAAAAAATGGCCTATAAGAGAATTGAATATTGTGTTTTCTTTATGCAATACCTCTCAACATTTTTCACATTCTTATTATTATAGAAATTTAAGTAACGGAGAGATTAACAATAGAAAATGATTCGTGTATTCTAAACATATAGATAAAGTATATTGTTTTTGTTATAAGTTGTTCAAATCTGATAGCAAACAAAGTGTATTAGCAAATGATGAATTTAGAGATTGGAAACATCTTAGTCAGAGACTCAAAGAATATGAGAATCGAATTGAGCATATGACTAACATAAGAACTTGGAATGAATTAAGATTAATATTTAGCAAAAATCAAATTGTTGATAAAGATTTGCAACAAAAAACTGTAAAGGAGAAAGAACGTAGACAAGTTTTGTTAAGAACAATTTTTGTTGTGAAATATCTTGCTAAATATATTTTGACTTTTCGAGGATTCAATGAGAAACTTTACCAATATAGTAATGATAATTTTTTGGGTTGGTTGAGATAATTGTTGGATTTGATTTAATAATGCAAGATCATGTTAGAAGTATTCAAAATCATGAAATTCATTATCATTATCTTGGTCATAAAATTAAAAATGAGTTGATTTCTCTATTGCCCCATAATGTTAGAAGTTCTATCACAGGGATTACTAAAGAGGCAAAATACTTTTCTATTGTTCTTGATTGTACCTCATATTTGAGTTATCAAGAGCAAATGAGTTTGTTAATTTGTTTTGTGAATATGTCAATAAAAAAATAAAACTAGAGGAGTACATTTTATAGTTTTTAAAGGTAGATGACATATTTGGATTGAGACTTTTCAATGAATTATTGAATGCATTTAAGTCTCTTAATCTTAATGCCTATAATGTGAGGGGTCAAGGTTACGAGAATGGTTCTAATATGAAGGAAAAATCCAAGGGGCTCAAAAACAATTACTTGAAATAAATCTGAGAGCATTATATATGTCATGTGCTTGTCATAATCTTAATCTTAATCTTAGTGATATGACATATTCTTATGTTAAAGTTGTTTCATTTTTTAGAGTTGTGTAATGCATTATGCATTATTTTCAAGTTCTCCTAAAAGGTTGGAGGTTTTACTTGATAATGCTTTAGACTTATCCATGAAATCATTATCTAACACTCATTAGGAGAGTCGAATAAAAAGTGTTAAAGCTATTAGATTTCAAGCTCCTCAAATAAGATTGGCTTTGATGGAATTATATAAATCTTGTGATGACGCCAAGTCATTGAGTGAAGCGAAAAGTTTGGATAACATACTTGAGAGTTTTGAGTTTTTACTTGCTATTGTTATTTGGTATGATATTTTATTCGCTATTAACGTGGTGAGTAAAAAGTTGCAGTCTAAATATATGTGTATTAACACTACCATAAAGCCATTAGAAGGTGTGATGGTATTTTTAAGAAATATAGAGCCTACATTTCTAACTAGACATTGTATTATTAGGAAAAGACAATTTGATGAAATTGATCAAAATAGAGGAATAAATCAGCTGAGGATTCTTTCAGAGTTAATTACTTTCTAATTGTTACAGATATGACAATTACTTGGTTAAAGAATAGATTTGGATAATTAATGACATTTGAAAATGTTTTTTAATTCTTATTTGATTCAAAAAAGTTGAGGTCGATGGACAATAACCAAGTCTTATGTACGCAATGATGTGTACAAGACCAGATATTTGTTATGTTGTTGGGATAGTGAGCAGATATCAATCAAATCTAGGCCAAGCATATTGGAAAGCAGTAAAGAGAATATTGAGGTATCTAAAGGGAACTGTGAACTATGCATTATATTATCAAGGCAATGATCTATGTATACAAGGGTATACAGATGTAGACTGGGGAGGAGATTTAAATGAAAGAAAATTTACCTAAGGATATGTATTTTTACTAAACTATGGAGCAATATCATGAAAAATTAAGAAATAATATTGTGTTGCATTATCAACAATAGAAGCTGAATTTATAGCCTTCTCAACTACAGTACAAGGGGCTATGTGGCTTCATCGATTCTTAGTGCATTTGAGAGTCATTAAAAGTGAAATTAATCTAGTGACCATCAACTGTGATAGTCAAGCTGCAATCGCTTATACAAAAGACCCCAAATTTCATTGTAAGACAAAGCACATAGATATCAAGTATAATTATGTGAAAGATAAAGTTGCATGAGAAGAAGTGAACATGAGATATATATCTACTCGAGATATGATAGCAGACCCAATGACAAAGGCAAATTTTAAAGATGTGTACATTGGGCATGTGAAGTCACTAGGACTACGTAGATGTTGAAATATATTGATAAATATTTCTCTATGTATGTTCACCCAGTCTAATGTCATATGTTTGGATATAATGTATGATGAAGATTATACATTATGTATCATTTAATTCATGAATATATGTGTTTATGTATAAATATATTTTGGGATGAATAATAAGTATATGAGACAGATTATAGATTGGCTCTCTTACATAAGAAATCACCTCTAGTGTTTATGCTCGTTAGAGATAAGGCTTGTTTAAAATTTATTATCTAGGTGATAATTGAGAGCGAGAAATTTAAACTATAAATGCCTCAAAGAAACTGGTTTAACATGATTTGTTAATCACTATATCTGTCTTATATTGCTAGATGTGAGTTCTGAACAGGTTTTGAGTAGATAAGTGAACTCAAGTTAAACATTATGTTTGAACTATCCTCTATACGATATTTCTTGAATGAAAGATGTTCAAGTTAAATGAAGAGAGTAAATACTATAATACATGACTCGTACCATGTGTGCACAACTGACCACAAAAAAGGGATTAATGTAAGGCGTACGGTCTCATCTTACATTGTGTGAGACCCTTGAGGTTGAGAAGAATCTCATCATATACCCTTATGACTCTTGTTTCATTCTTGAGAATTGAATTTAAGGTTTGCTACTTTAGGTTATTGCCAAAAGATCATGCAAGATGCGATCCTATGGAATAATTCTAGGAAAGCAAATTAAATTTAATTCAAAAGAGAATTGAGAATAGAGGAAGGTCATTTATTTTAGATTATTTACTCGCATGAAAAGTATTCATAGATGACCATCGTCTCTTTAGTAGAGAACTTGAATACAGTCATGACTCAAGAAACTAAATGAGATCAAAGAAAAATGCAAATGTGAGATATGACCTAGGGTATAGCATACAATGTCTACTCCAGGACACTTAAGTCCTATGATCAATTTGTTAATCGAGATGTCATATACTCCTAACAGAGGTATGACAATGTGCTTTCGTCATATACTGGTCACATCGGTTATTAAACAAGTATGAGCATTGCAGAGTTTGTTTTGTTTTTTATGAGATTAAACCCATCATGTGTGTGTAACACCTATATACCCCTTGGAAGGATATATAAATGCCACACAAAACAGTACAAACAAATCAATGCATACGAAAACTTACAATAAACAATTCAGGAAAACATATATTAAATTGCATAGTATTTAACACAAACTCGTTATAAATTCCAATCCAAATTGAAGTATCATTGTTACAAACTTACCAACAAATTCACATATACATATTAGATATAAGCCAAAAGTCAAACCAAAAATTACATTATTTACAAGACAACACTCAGACTCCATTGGCCATTGCGGTTGTCTTCTCCCAATCTTTATAAATGTTGCTCAGTACCTACACAGGGCAAATCCACCGTGTTAAGCATATAGCTTAGTGAGTAATAACTAAACTATGAATAATTTGACAATTAATCATACTAAATCAAGTTATAACACAAGCAGATATTTAAATTTCAAAACAGTTGCATAGTTAACAGAACTGAGTATCAAAGAAAGCACAATCCCTTCAGTTCAAAACATCATTTTGTTTATTTCAAAATTCAACATATATCATAATATACAATCAAATGACTGCTAATCCATTAACAGAAGTGGGTAACGGACTTATACAGAAGATACCATAATTGGTATCATGTCACTGAAGAGACTTATGCCTCAATAATAGAAGACACCGAAGTGTCAATAACAGAAGACACCAAAGTGTCACAGAAGTAGGTGCAAATCCTTCTAGGCATGCCTATTTACCAACAACTAGGACTCAATAGTTTTAAAACAAAATAAAGTCATTTTAGACATTTTATATGCAAAGCAAATAGTCAATCACATTTACATGCAAGTAGCACTTCCAATGATATAAACAAGCATCAAATGCCTTGGAAAATTATTGTTCGAAATTCAGAACACAATCAGCATAAATCAAATTCAACAAGTCGGACAAAGTAAGGTGTGACCGTCTACGATTACTCACAATCGCTCCCTTTCGCTTATTGCCTTGAAGTTCCAGTGATATCTAGAAGTGATTGCTCTACTTGGCCTTCTATATACAATCAAACATAAGTTCATATATACCATATTTTTCATGTAACTAAATCAGCGTTGGCATAAATGTCTCATATAACATGCATGTTCCATGACACAATCCAGCTTTGTTTTTAAATTAAACTTTCGGGTCTACTTTGTATGATCATTTAGGTCAAGAAAAATGAAGTATTTAAGTAATACTTTCTTCTAGAAAATTGTTCATCTTTGTCTTAGGTTTCTAATGACATCAAAATCATACAATTGGGTTCTGTATACTGAAAGTTATACTCAAAAGATTTCAGACTATTTTTAAGCTACAACAAAATTCCTAACTCAACTTAAAATCATATTTTGAAGTTCTTAAAACCAGAATTATAATTTTATTACTTCAGGAAAGTTGTGGCGTTATGTCTCTAGTTTAATCTGAATTAAGAACTAACTCATTTGGAGATCCAAAATTTAAGATATAATCAAAATACTGAAACATGTTCAATAAAAAAATACTCTAGTTCATAACATTCCAACAAACTGCCTCACTTTCATCCAATCAATTCGGATGGCTATTTTGACATAGAAACTGAGGCTTCTGAGCAAAGTATTATTCTAAACAAATTTTCCTCTATGTTTAAGTCTCTATTGATACCAAGATCATTCAATTTGTTTCATTATTCTATGAGTTATACTCAAAATACCATAGACTGTGTATATTTGAAATTTTGACTAGAGCATGATCATACATTTAAGTTGTACAACCCATAGCTCTCAATTACAATATGCAAAAATTAGAAACTTTATATCAATTTAAATCTAAGAGAATAAACTACAACTTTGGTGAAGACACCTCAGTCTAATTCGGCCTACATCAATACAATTTATTCAAAAACTACAGGATATGATTTCTGTCCCTGGTAGTACTACAACCTAAACCAAGACTCAATTTCATGCCAAAAAGTTGAAAATTTAGAGACATCATTAAAATTCAACTTCTTCAAGAAAGCTATAGGCATCTGTCTCAAGTTTAATCTGAATTAAAATTCATCTAATTTGGATACCTACAGGGCATGATATAGCTAAAATACCAAAACCTGTCTAGTATATCTACTCTTTCCAACCAGTTTCCAGCACATACCTAACCTCAATTCTTTCTTTATTCAGTACATGTTTGCTCCATTTCAAACATCAAACAATACATGTTATCTAGTGTAGAAATCCCTTACCTCTTTAACTTCAAAGAACCAGCTAAATCAAGCTTTCAAACAACTAGCACATATCTAAGTTTAATGTGCAACTTTCAACATCAATGAGGTAATAATACAGAGAATCACAAGACCTATTTTTTAATGAAATAACTTACAAAACTTCCAAATATTGATAATCCAAACTCCAGCAAAGTCCAAAAGTTAGAGAGGAGATGAGACGTTTCATGGAGAGAAGAAAGCAAAGTGAATAAAAAGAGCAAAACAGAAAAGTTTCCAACAAAAACTTGCTTCATCACCACTTAGGTGTCACTAACTCCATAAAGCATGTGTCACATATATCCTGCATTTAAGCTACCATTATTTACACTTCCATTAAACCATGTTTCACTTAATGAATGCTGCCAAATGCCACAATTTTATTAGGTCAATTGTCACTTTATTAACTATGTCATTTGTCAATGTATCAACTATGCCAAATGTCACTAACTCATAAGCTTAATCATTGCAATTTTCATATATCAATTTATCTTGCTACTTGAAAGTTTTCCTAATATAAATATGCATTTAAATATCTCAATTCTCTAATGATATCAATTAATTCAAATTTACTCACTATAATCCATTTGATCAAAAATTCAAGTCATAAGTCTTTCATATTTTAATCATAGCAAAATTCTAACTCCTATCACACATGTACTTTCATAAACATATATTATGTCAATTGGGATATATTTTGGGGCCTTACAGTGTGAGTGAGAGATAATGACTTATATACACCCAAAAAGGATATAATAGTCAATGCCAAAGGTAGTTATATGATGGTAGTTATATGGAGTCCATAAAAACAAAACGAGAAGATATACATCGGGATGTACGTTTCAAGTTGCTGGACTTCTTCTATTAAAAAAACTAGATATATACAGAAGAGTAGAAACGAAGATTTTTACAGTAAATTGGTAACGAAATGTTCTTTAACTGGTGGAATTATAACAAGAATCCAAGTATGTGATTCTTTGTTTTATATGTATATAAAACGATCTTGTTTAACATAATCTTGAAACAAAGATTTTTACAGTAAATTGGTAACGAAATGTTCTTTAACTGGTAGAATTATAACAAGAATCCAAGTATGTGATTCTTTATTTTATATGTATATAAAACGATCTTGTTTAACATAATCTTTGTGATTGTGTTTTATCATGATTATTATATAATAGATTCCATACAAGAATGGGTGGATTGAGCTTGGAAAGATCATTGATGCAAGGAAAGCTATAGATAGCGACCAGGAAAAGAAATTAAAAAGATGAACAAAAATTGTGTACATTTGAGCGTTTCCTGAGAATTTCGACAATTCGACGGCACAGCCCAGACAATAAACCAACAAACAACCAGTAGGGAGCGGAACTCTGATGGGATGTTCTTCAAATGCAGAATCAGGAGCATTTCCCTGATACTTGAGTTGGGCCCCATATCTATCAACCATATTTCAGCACCTTATATCATACTGTTTCTATATCATTAGAACCAGCCCAACAAATTAAGTGGACCAATACAGTGTGGTCTTGACTCTTGAGTGGTGATTTACAGCTTGGACAGTCGTAGACAATAATAGGTGGTCTCTTCCCCTTCAGCTTTCAAGGCCTTTCATCAGGTCGGCTCTTGCCTAGGACCTCGTGGCATTGCGGAACAGATCTTCTATTCGTTTATGATATTCCTATGATGTTTCGTTAGCTCTCAGTTATTCAATAAATAAGAGAAGAAAAAAATGAATAGATAAAAATTAATAGAACAGGATAGAAATAAGATAAAGGATACAGAAGATCTGTTCTCGTAGCATTGAAATGCTTAAATCACTTCTTTCGTGGGCTTTTGTGTATAATCTAGCAAATAGAAAAACAATGTTACCCGATAGATTAGTGTTAATTAGGAGATGACATGATTTCCTTGGACCTACATTCATTGTTCCTCGAATGAGTGCTATCAAATGTAAACGTAAACTTGTTTCTCAGATAATTTAACCAACACTCTCAATTTAATATTAGTTATTTATATATATTATACTTAAATGCTCAATCAATTGCCAATGTCTCATTTCACAATGATTTATATTCATTTTTTCAATAATCATCTTTTGTTTTATTTGTTATATAGGGACAGTCCTTGCTTGTTAAGGCTTCTAATTCCTTTTTTTCTTTTTCCTTAAATTTCTTTTTTGAATCCTCTCAAAATTAACCATAGATGTGAACATATGGTGAGCAAAAATGTTTTGAGTTGGAAAAACTGCTCACAAGACTACCTATGTTGGGTGGTCTAAAAGACCGTTTATCTCTCAACATTGAGCGTCTACAATTTCATTAGATTCATTTATTAACCATAATGGCAGATGGTTCTAATCTAATTTTCAATATACGCTTTATTACATAGTGTAAATTTCCAACTTCTGCTCTTGAGGAAATTAATGGTCTAAGTAGTTATTGATAATTATAATCTAAAACAATATTTTAAACTCTTTGGATAATTAAATTATATTAAACTCATTGATTCATAAATGAATTAAACTTCTATTCTAAATAGAAATTTAATTTAATTTTGAAATAATTTTCAAATTCAAAAGGAAACTATTTCCACCTTAACTCCTTTAACAAAATTTAATTAAAATAAATTTTCAATAAATCATGATTTTATTTTTGACTCCTTTAACAAAATTTAATTTAAATAAAATTTCAATAAATTATGATTCTTGATTATTATAATTTAGAAAAACTTCTTTCTTCAAAATCTTATAAGACATTTTCAATTAGAAAACTATTTTTAATCTAATTAGAAAACTATTTCTAAATAACTTTTCTTTAATAAGGAAATTATTTTCTAATATTAAAATAAACTAATTTCAAATTAAATAAGTCACTTTCAAATTTAATTAAGAAAGACCTTTATATCATTTATTTAGAGATTAAATTAACTAAAAATATTTCCTTAATAAATTAGAAAACTATTTTCAAAAATATTAAAGAAATCTCAATTTTGTCAATTAACAAACAAAATTATTTTCAAATTTAATCAAGAAAAATAGATTTTCTAATAACTCAAGAAATTTTTTTCGTAAACAAAGAAACTATTTCTGAATAAATAGAATAATAATTCTCACATTAAGATAAAAATAAATTTAATTTATTTAAGTCAAATTGGAAAAATAAATTTAATTAAGAAACACTTTTCTTAATTATTAAAGAAAATAATTTTCTTGATTTTAAAGAGTCTAATTAAGTAATTTTAGTTTTAGAAACAACTCTTATAAAATTGAAGTTTATGAATCAATTTAATTATTAATCTTAATCATATTAAAAAAATAACTGATTTAATTTTGTAATTGATTTTGAATTTAAAACTTTTTAAATTATATTTGAAAATTGAGTGAAACTTAGAATATATTATTCCAGTCTTAAAGTATTTTTATTCATCTTTATAATTTTAGGTTTAAGTTACAATTAAACCTGTATCTAATCATTCTTGCTCTGGCTTAGGGTTATACTAACTTTGTTTGTCAAGCAAATCACATTTTATGTTAAGACTACTTTATCCTTAATATAGTATAAGTGATTCCTGATTCTAAATACCCTTATCTCAAACTTAGGATAGCATAACCTAGTTTCCGAACACACTACTAATTCACTTTCCAAAAATCCTAATCTCCCAAAAAAATCCTTCCAACTCTAACACATTTAAATTAAATAACTATTATATTTAACCTATTGTTGGAAATTCAAAAGTAGATTAATTCTACGTCGAAAAATAATGAAAAAAGTTATGTACACAAATAAGACTCATAACTTATTGCTTAGCCTCTCAAAAGCCTTAACTTATTAGAAGGAGCCCAATAAAAAAGGTGGACAAATACAGATTATTTAAAATTAATTGCAGGTAAGTTAACTAAGCAAAGAAACCTGTGTGGTCTGGAGTGGTGATTTACAACTTGCACAGTCGTAGACAATAATATGTGGTCTCTTCACTTTCGGCTCTTCCCTAGGACCTCGTGGCATTGTCGCGATTCTATCTCTTCTTCGATAGACATTTTGTATAATCTAATGCGTAGAAAAACAAAGGTTTTGGATAGACTAATGTTAATTAGGAGATGACTTGATATTCTAAGACCTACATTCGTTATTCTTTGAATGATATATTATACTTAAATGCTTAATCACATGCTAATGTCTCATTTCACAATGATTTGTATTCATTTTATAAATAATAATCTTTTGTTTCATTTAGTAAGGCTTCTAATCCCTTTTTCCTCTAAAATTCTTCCTAATTTTCCTTTTTTTCCCTCTCAAAATTGACTGTGGATGTGAACATGCTGTTAGCAAAAGTGTTTTGGGGGGCAAAAAGTACTGGGGTTTACAAAATATTATATTATGTATTTGTTAAATAATTATTCTAATTATATTCATATAAAAAGCAATATGCATTGTAAAGTTATTACAAATTATTACAATCTAATGCACCATTTACTTTTTTCTTTGAATTATTAACTACACTATTATTCTCTTTTTGACATTTTAAGACCTCATCCCATGCACGTACCATGGCTTAGTTTCCAATACCAACTTTAATCAAAAGCAACAATCTAACATTAATGAAGATTAATGATCAGCTAATTAAACAAGATTCAGATTGAAATTAATTTAAGATTCAAAGCATAACAAGAAAGATAAGAAAAACTCTTTAACATATGGGTATACTAAAATAAAATAAGTTTGTGGTTTCATTTTAGTACAAAGTGCAAAGATTGCGTTTTTGAGTTTTTATAATGACATAGTTTTATTATTAGTATAGCTGATTTGCTTTCCAAATAAACAAAAAAAAGTTGTACTTAGTCCCATAATACAAGATGGAGAGTACTCATTAGAGTGTAGAACTGTTACATATAACGTTGACCAAAGACTAACTGAACTCGCTAGTAAAGTAGGGTATTATTCCGAGTTGTGGTTAAACACAGGAAGTATGCCTCCTCGATTCCTCATAGCTGTACGAAGAAATCTACTCCTAATGGAGACATAAACCGAATTGATGAACATCTCAATTGTGTTGAAGAGAAGCTGAGGATCCACCGA
>JANVCQ010236393.1:0-22353 GCA_025531925.1 Erythroxylum plowmanianum
AGCCTTAAAAACCTAAGCAACTTCCTAAATTACCCTAACTCCATCTTATTCTTTTTAATTCTACCAACTTATTAAAAATCTAATTTTAACTAGATACTTCTAATTAATTTCCATGAACTAAGTACTAAAAATCCCAAGTTATTCTAACTAAAAGAAATTATCAATCTAAACCTCAAAATAAATCAAATATGTTTAATGCAAATCGGGGCCTAACATTCTACAATTATCTAATTGCTTTTACTAATTCGATTTTGGATCATCTAATTTAGATTGTTGTGCGGTTGTCTGTTCTTGAAGTTCTCACACTCCTGTATTGCATCACCCTTTTTGTGATTCAACATCAATCTTGCTTCTTTTTCTTGATTATTATTAGAGTCATTGACATTTCTTCTTTATCTTGTATTAGGCATTAGGGTAGGCATAGTGACTTTGAGCTTTGATGTGAGTACAAGGGCTAGTCCTTCGATGAGTTTCGTGTAGAAGAAGAGAAGATGTTGATAAATTACAAATAAGTTCTTAGAACATCGAGTCCCTTACGGGAAGGTCTTTAGAATTAATGGAGACTTTAGAGAAGTATAAGATTCATAGAGCATGTATTCAGGAGACAAGGTGGACGGAGGCTAAAGCAAAAGAAATTAATGGGTTTAAACTTTAGTATTTAGGAGGGTTCGAGATGACATAATAGGATAGGTATCTTAGTTGTCAAAAAATTATACAACATATTGTGGGCGTAGAAATGACTAATGATATGATTATGTCCTTGAAGATTATGATGAAGGGTGCCATTATAAATGTGGTGTGTGTGCTTATACATCTTAAGGAGGGTTAGAAGAACAACATAAGTGCCAATCCTAGGAAGAACTAGATGAGGTGATTTAGCAACTAGCTCCTTATAGCATCCCATCTCTCAAATTGAGAGATTTAAAGAGTTAGGTTAATGAGTTATATGAGTATTAGGATGTAGAACAAAATTGGTACATCCATAACATGATTTTATAACTGTGTTCAAAATGCATAATGTGAGCATACACACATTAATTGTGAGTTAGAAAAATGGCATTCAATGAACATATGTATGGAATTAAAGGTAATATGAGATATGAATATGTTTTTCCAATGCCTTGTACTTTGGTTTACTAATGACAAGAACTGATGGATTAGCATTAGCAACTTGGAATTAATTTTCATAATTAGGAGATTGATAATTTAATATGTACATTTAGTCTTGGAAAAATGCCAAGTGGCAAGATTAATTGAGACTTGGAAAATTAGGATGACTAAGCCTAAAATTTTGTGACATTTGGCATAGTTAAATGAATGACAGTTAGATTTTAATTAATTAACAAGTGGACCAATTAATGTGTGACATGTGGACCAATAGCTAAGAGACAAATGGTAGGATATTTAGTGGATAAATGCAAGACATGCCAAATGACATGAGTCAATGAAGAATGAAGACATCTTGCATTGCATAATGTTTACGTGGCAAATTTTCTGTTGGATCTTTCTACACCTCCTTCCTTGTTTTCCATCGAAACTCAATCCAAGCTTTCTTCTCTGCATTTTGATCGAATCCTTGCTTAATTGCTACATCAAAGCTAGACATCTATCCTTCATAAAATTGTTAAGAACCAGTTGAAAGTGGTCTTCATATTGCTATCCACAATTTGTTTTCACCTAGAGTTCGTGACTGATCTTGCATGATTGGAGACTTGGTTTAATATGAAGTTATGAGCTGAAATTGGAAGCTTAAAAAATATGTAGCAAACCTGATCTTTATGGTATGTTTATTAGTATAAGAATAATGTTTGAATTGGACTGAAATGCATGTGATATTGGTGAAGTCTCTTGACATCCAAATGACATGAGATTTGAACCAAGAGACTCATAACAAAATTTTCTTCATCTTGACCAAAAATTATGAACATCTGAATCCATTTGGAAAATATTGAGTGATAAATTTAGGATTAAAATGGTGAGTGTGCTGGAATATTGTTAAACTAGAATGATTTCACTGATCATGCTTTGGTATTTTGGCTATATTTTGATCTATCAATTTCCAAATGAGATGATTCTTGATTAACATTGAACTAGAGGCATTTCAGTACAATTTTTAAGAAGAAATTGAATTTTAATTATGTTCTTAAGCTTCTTGAAATTTAGCTTGAAATTTAGTTTTGGCTTAGGCTATAGCACTACCCATGACAAAAATCATATCCTATTGTTATCGAATAAATTGTATTGAGGTAGGTCGAATCAGACAAAATTGCCTTCACAAAAGTTGTAGCTTATGCTCTTAGATTTCAATTGGTATAAAGTTTGTAATTTTTGGATATTGGAATTGAGAGATATGAGTTGTACAACTTTGGGAGTATGATCAAGCACTAGCCAAAATTTCAAATGTACTCAATCTGTAGTAGATTGAGTATAAATTCTAGAATACTGAATCAAATTGTATGATCTTGGTATCATTAGAAACTTAAGATATGGGAGAACAATTTTTTAGAAGGAACTATTATCAAATTACTAAACTTTTCTGATGAGAATAATCATGCAAAGTGTACTTGAAAGTATGTTTTCAGACAAATCTGGATTGATCAATTGAGTATTGATATATGAATGAATATTGTGACATGAATAATGATAAGGAACCAGGGATTGTCATGAACATGCATTGTACGTATTCTATATACATATATGTAAATAAATGAGTACATGTATCATTGTGCAAAATAGTAATATGTGTATGTATTGTACGATATAAAGGAGCACATTGAGCGCCACCATCCAAACATTACCGGGACTTCAAGACAATAGCTATCTAGAGCGTACTGTGAGACCTAGACGGTCTCACTTAATATTTGCCTATTATATATTATGTTTTGAATGTGGATTGTTTGTACTAATTTCGGACATGAAGGTCCTAAGATTCTGATTTATGAATGTGATATTGAAGTATTCCTTGAATGTGAAATTTGGTGAAATTATGTTCTGAATATGGATTGTTTGTATTGTTTCTGAACATAAAGGTCTGAATATTCTAACTTATGAATGTGATATTGATGTATTCCTTGAATGTGAATTTAGTAAAATAAATGTTTCTCAATATGTTTGTTGAATGTCATACTAAGGTCCGATGATAAATAGAAATGGGACTATAAATGTGTTTGAATGGGAATGTTTAAAACAATGAATGATTGAATATGAATGTGATGCATTTCATATGATTGAATATGAATGTGATGCATTTATTCACGAATGCATGATCAGATAATGATAGTTGTGAGATGAGTAGCCGTCACATATGAGCTTAAAGCTCTGGAATGTGGTATAGAGCCAATGGCTCGATATGTATAATGAGCCCTGTATTCGCAATGGGTAGGGGACATTATCAATGAGCCCGGTATCCATAATAGATACGAGGCAGTTTAGGCACTTAGTCACAACAACGTAATAATTAAAAGTGACATGAACGTTGCATATACGCTTATTGAGTGTGCTTGATTGATTGAATTATAATGTGGCCATGTATTTGTATGAAAATGGGTATACGAAGTGAATGATATGTGATGCAATTTGCTAAATGAAAAGATGTGAAATTAGTTGCTTATATGATTTGTTATGTGGTATGAATTGGGTGGGTGAATCATTAAGGATGGTTGCATCACTGAGTTCACAAAACTCACCAACATTGCATTGTGGCTTTTCAGGTTTAGAGAAGATATCCAATTAGGCCAATTGGAGTATAGTCACTACATTGAATATGAGCTAGTGGTCGGGATCAGTTTGCATCTGCATTTATTTTCAATCATTTTGTATACATTATATTCAGTAACAATTAAGCAATGTAACTACGACTTGTACAGTGCAATGACATTTATGATTGAATATGTATGATAATGAAATGGGCCTAATGTTTACTAACTACTAAATATGTGTTTTTTTATAGAAATTTTTGTGCAATGATTTGATTTGTTTGTTCTAACGTGCCATCCTCATAGAGTATGTTCTCGAATATTGTCAATACATTCGAAAATATGCCCAATGAGAGTGGTGTGTTACACTCCTGACAAGGGAATTATTCTAAGAGGAGACTTTAATGGTTATATAAGAGCAACCTTTGATGAATATTCATAGACTCATGGGTGTTTTAGGAATGGTGAAAGGAATGTTAGCGAGACCATTTTATTCGATTTCGCGGAGGCAATCACCAACTCTTTTATAAGAAAAATGAGGAGCATTTGATGACTTTGAAGAACAAAACAACAAAAACTCAAGAAAGAGTTAAGTTCAGTAAGAGCCCTTTAGATGTTTCTAAAGGGCTGAAGGGTAGTAAGAGGGAGTCTTAGTGGTGGAATGAAGATATTCAAGAAAGAGTTAAGTTTAGGAAGGCTACTTATAAAGCTTTATTAGATAGCACCACATAGGTGGAAAGAGTTGCTAATAGAGAAAGTTATAAACTGACAAAGAAATAGGAGAAGATGATAATCGTAGAAACTTAAAGTAGAGCTTACCAAAAACTATATCAACGATTGGATACTAAAGATGGAGAAAATGATATTTTTAAGTTGACGAGAGCTAAGGAATGAAAATCAAGAGATTTAGATCAAGTTCATTGTATAAAAGATGATGTAGGGAAGATGATTGTAGATGAAAATGACATAAAGAGAAGATGATGGAGATACCTCTGTAGCATTTTTAATGAAGGTGTAGAGGATAACATCTTTTTAGATGAACTTAGCTCATTTGTGAGGTTTCGTAATTTTATTTGTTGTCGACATATTACAAGGGATGAAATTGAGAAGTCGTTAAGGGAGATGACGAGTGGTGGGGCAGTTGGACTTGATGAGATATCCATAGTGGTGCGGAAGAGCCTAGGCACAAAGGGTATTACTTGGTTAACCAAGCTTTTTAATACAATCATTAAGTCTACCAAAATGTCATATGAATGGAGATTTAATATGTTATTTCCTTTATATAAGAACAAAGGGGACATCTAAAGTTGCATCAATTATAGAAGCATCAAATTACTTAGTCACACCATGAAGTTCTGAGAGAAGGTGATTGAGAAGAGAGTGAGAAAGGATGTTTCTATCTCGGAAAACTAGCTTTGCTTCATGCCATGAAGGTCCACAACATAAGCTTTATATCTCCTCAAAAGGTTCGTGGAATAGTAAAGGGAAAGATAGCATAACCTACATATGATTTTTATTGATTTAGAGAAAGCATATGATAGGATATGTAGGAAGGTGTAAAAACTAGAGTAAGGACGATAGGAGGAGATACATAGTATTTTTCTATAGATATTGAGCTACATCAAGGCTCCTCTTTGAGCTCCTTTTTTATTTACAATAGTGACTGATGAGCTCATTAAGAATATCCAAAGGGATGTGTCTTGGTGTAGGTTGTTTGCTGATGACATTGTTTTAGTAGATGAGACAAAAGAGAGGGCCAATGCTAAACTTGAACTTTGGAGAAATACGTTAGAGTTGAAGGGCTTTAGATTGAATAGGACCAATACTGAGTATATGAAGTATAACTTTTAGGGACATAAAACTGATGTGGAGGTAAATATTGGTTCAGAAGTTATATAGCTCAAAAGGAGTGTTTTAAATATCTAGGATCTATCATCTAGAGCAATGTGATTTAAATGGAAAAATGCATCAAGAGTTTAATGTGATAAGAAGATGCTACTCAAGCTTAAAAGTAAATTCCATTGTTTAACAATTAAGCCGACCATGCTCTAAGGGGCGAAGTGTTGGCCAATCAAACAAGTGCATAGTCATAAGCTAACAGTGATGGAGAAAAGGATGCTCTGCTAGATTTACTAGAAGAGATAAGATCAGAGATTTAATGGTAAGGGACAAATTAAAGATTATTAATATTATTGAAAAATTAAGAGAGACAATACTTAGTTGGTTTGGACTTGTTAAGAGGAGACACCAGACGCTTCAGTGAGAAAATGCGAGAAGATCGTACTTAAAGACTATAAGAGAAAAAAGGGAGACCTAATAAAAATTGGAGGGACGGAATCAATAATGATAAAGATCTCTCGTAAAGAGATCCATATAGTTCTAATAGGTCTTTTAACATTTTCCTTTTGTAGTTAGCTTATACTTGTATCATCATGATCATGACCATGACCATGATCACGATCATTATCATTATTGCTATTATTATTTATTATTAATATTAATAATAACATTATTATTATTATTATTATTATTATTATTATATTTTTGTTATAAATATTTATTTATTTATTTATTATTATATGTATTTCTATTAGTATTATTTATTTATTTCTTTCTTTCTTTCGCATACTATTCAGTTTATTATTTGCATTGAATTTACCAACTATTGTAAATTATTTTTTTTATTCTTCTTCTTATGGGTCATTTGGAAACAACCTCTCTATTAGTTAGGGGCAAATCTTCGTACTATTAAACCTTTCTAGACCTTGTGTGTCAATGACATTTATACTGAGTGTTGTTGTATCCATTTTGTGAAAATAAAAGGGAAAAAATAAGAAAAATTGTGATAATGAAAGTAAAAGATAATATTATATGAAATAATTTGAATAAATATTTTACAAATATATTCTTGGTTGAGAAATGAAGGAAAATCTTCACTCTCATTTAAGGAAAAAAATGTTGGAACTTTGATGTAGGTAAAGCTTCGTATATTGCTTGAAGATTTTCCTGGAAATAAACGAGGAAACTCGAGCTGAGCTTGATCGGGTTTAGGTAGTCAAAAGACCGATTGACCTAATCAAATAATTTTATTTTTAAAAATAAAAATTGTGTTGTTTACTTGAAAATTTGAGCATTAGGCATAATCAAGTTGAACCAGACAATCCGAGCCCATTTTTGGGCCGAAGTTTGAAATTGAAAAAATATTTGACCCAACCGAAGTTCAGTCAACACAAGTCGAATATATTGACTTTATATTAAATATATTGACTTTAGATCGAATCAGACAATTTTTGTCATTCGTGGATGTATGACAAATTTATTGTATGATACATAAGAGTTTATGAAATATTAAACTAAAGAACTTATACATAAATCATACAATTAATAAGCTTATATGTTTAAATGGATTAAATATGAAAAGAGATTCTAAATGCTGGTTTTTGTTTGATTTCTTAACTAATATTTTAAGTTAGAAATTTATGACATATTTAACGTATAGTATTAAAATAATTTGAAAAATATTTAATATAAGTAATATGATATAATCTATACAACTAATAAATTTGGTATCGGTAGATGAAATTGAATGGAAATACCAATACAATTTTAGGAGGCATATCGAGAGTCATATAGCAGGGATATTAGGAACGATAAGTATGATGGCGCGATAAGCAGTGAGGTGGAGATTAAGGACACTACGAGGTCGATAAGCAGTGAGGTGGAGATTAAGGACACTGCGAGGTGCCAAAGCCTTTTTTTTTGTTTTGAAAAGTTAAATGATAATATTAATGACTAAAGCCTTAGCTTAAACGACATCGCAATGGGAGTTTGTCAAAACATAAGGACTCAACCTATAAACTTAATATAACATATAGAACCTACTTCAAGTTCCAATATGTTCTCATTCATAAGGTTGTAGTTTCACGTACTTTGTGATATTAGAATCTCTCTAATCCAGCTTAGATCTCATCCATTAGTTCATGACAGTCCATAGATATATTTATGTTCAGTTTGGAGTTCTTTCCCTCCAAATAGCATAGATACAACAATTAAAGGTTGTTTTGAAAAAAAATATTCATCATGTTCTATAGTCTTGCAATTTTCTTTGGTCCCCTGTGTTAGGAATAATGATTAGAGAAAGGAACAAACGAATAGAGAAAGAGAACAACATCGAGGAGAAAATGAAGAAAAAGAAGGAAACGACGTCGAAAGAGTAATCATCAGTAAATAAGACAAAGATGCGTTGAATCTGTAATGACCCTAACAAACTATCTAAGATTGCAATACGTGTTGTCATTGTAAGGGTCATAGTACTATTTTACAGTCGTAGTGACTAAAGCAAATATGAAAAAATTGAAGCAAAGTTACAATTTTCCTTCTATATCTCATATTCTCCTTGCACTTGTTCCTTTCCTACGTACTAGAAATTATCCTAACAATTGGTATCAGAGCGGATGATCCTAGCTATGACACAATGGTGGAAGACATTGGGGGAGCGAAAGTAAGGCGTCTAGCGAATAAGCAATGAAGAATCTTTTTTGGAGGCACAAATGAGAAACGAAAAAGAATTAATGACATCAAATCCATGCTTTAGCAACTTATGCAGAAGATGGGGAAGGAGAACTCAGAAGTGATGTCTTGAAACTCCAACTGCACCCTTCCAACCAAATTAAGCAAGTTAGATTTCTCTACATTCGATGGGATTGAGGCGAGCAGCTGGACCTACAGGTGTGAACAGTTCTTCGCAATCAATCCTACTCCAAAAGAATTGAAGGTCCAACTGGCATCACTTTAGTGGAAGGCCTTGCGTAAGAATGGTTCCAACTAATAATCAAGAATAGAAGTGAAGGGGAGTTGATAGGCTGGGAGGAGTTCATAATTGCCTTAAGACAAAGGTTCGATGAAGAAATATTCGAAGACTTAATTGGCGACTTGAAGATTCTTAAGCAAGAGGGTCGATGTTGGAATACTGCACATAGGTCAACAAGAACTCAAACAAACTAACCCTTTTAGAGACTTATTTGACAGGTTTTTCCTCTAAAGGTCTTAAGCCAGAACAGGAGCTCACAGTTAAGATGATAGATCCACAATCACTCCAGCAAGCGTATTAATTGACTATTTTTGAGTTAGTTAATTATGATTTAACCATAAGTGCACGACATAGCTATAGGTAGTACTAACAAGTAATAGTCAATCCCACAACGACGATGAATACTAGTAGTTACCGTTATCCTATTAAAAGTATACAAATTTGATTTTGAATTTTTAGTTAAAGAAAATAAAAACTAAACAAATAATATAAAGTAGGTAGCAATATTGATCAGAGAAATAAGAAATCACCTAGAAATGATCGATATCATGAATTAGTGTCTACGTTTCGAATCCCCTAATAACTTTTAATTATTGATCTTTCATTATGCAATTGTTTTTATTGATTTATTAGACTGTGAAAATTTCTATGTTACACTAATATCTCACTTGAGGCTACTAATTACTAATTCTAAGTTTATCAACCGAATTACTCAGGTTAAAGTTTATATAATTACTTTACCAATTTGTTAATTCTACTATGAGGTTTGACTTTAATCTAGATAATTTATGTTATTCTATCTATAGGGTTGCAATAAACTCTTTTCAATTACGATAGATCTATTTATACACAAGATTTTTCAATTTCTATGTATGAAATCATATTATGAACTAATATTTATGATCTATTAGAACATATATTAAACACATAATCGAATTGTAATAGATCAATCAAAACAATTGCATTATATAAAAGAATCAAAACATATTATAGCATCATCATAGGGTTCATCTTACCTAACACTAAAGAAATTTAGTTACAAATAATAGAAAACGAATTCAAACATAAACAGAATGAAAAACGAATGGAAAACAAAGGGTTCATAATGTTCATAATCCTAATCTCCCTTTTAACTCTTATCGAATATTCTTGTAAGGCAGAGGTTTGATCTTAAATTCTAATGGATCTTTCGATAATTTTTTTGTGTTTTCCATATTTCTGGATCAATATCATCCCTTCTGTATATTCTCCATGTCTGGAATCGTCTCCAAAAGTCTGCCCCCTTAATTAGCCTCCGCTCACATCCTTTTATAGCAAAATTTAGGGTCTGACACATCTACGATAATGTATCAAACCGTATATAATGTAAAATATCTAGAATTTTCAATTCTACAAGGCTTAAGAGAAGTACATGGGCTGATGCACGAACTTGTATCCCTTTTGAAATTCAAATATTTGTTTTATGCCACGCTTTCATCCTAATTCTTCTCCTTTAAATCCATGAAGGCAATTACAACCTGTAAACACATTTACAGTAAATTAAGTACTAAATATTCAATAAAAATAAAAAATAACAAGAAAAAATATATCAAATAAGGGGTATAACTATGGTTAATTATACATATGTCAAACATCCCCACATTTAAGCTTGTGCTTTTCTTTAGGCAATCCATAATCAAAATTATAAATCTATCCATTCATATTATGCTACATCATATACTAAAATATCAATTTATCATCAAATTAACATTCCATTAGAATCAAATTATCCTAAAATTAACTTCCTAAGCAATATTAATGGTAATCACATCATAATGTCATTGTAATCAAAAGCAATAATCTTTAAACCCTCATTAAGATTTCACTTAGTGCACTCAAGTATTTAAGGTGGAAAGTATCAAAACACTCAATCAATGCATAGTAGAACTCTTAACAAAAGCTTGCAATAATATCACATCTCCATCACTTATGTATAAACTAGAAACAAAAATCAAGATGTCTTTATAAGGTTGTAGTAGAGTGTAGGTATGATATGGTTGGGATAAGAAAAAATATTAAATTGAAGGAAATTTACTAAAGAAAAATAACAAGACTTGTTTATAAAACACATGCCTTTTTATTGCAACTTTATTGGTATTATAAACTAAATCACAATTTTCTTCCTTATGCTCATTTTGTTAATAATTCCAGCATTTAGTATCACAATTAAATAATTAATGGACCTTTCAAGAATTTCAAGTTTCAAACAAGTAAATAATATAAATAACCATTAAGGTTCAAAATAATAAAAGGCTTAAAAAACATGATAAAGGTTAATTTGTGGGTTTAATTAATGAAAAAGTTAAGGCCCAATTTGCTTATTCCTAAAAGATAATTTTATAGGTGTGGTAATTTTTAAAAAAATAGGCTTAAACGAGTTGTTAAATCTAAGTGTATTCATCATGTCAATGCTTCTAATTTAACAAATATGATCTTAATATGTATAATGAAAGCAAGTTTTGGAATCATTATATTATGCATGATAACACACATGAAAGAATAACAAGAGATTAAAAATTTTTCTTTAATGTTCAAAAGCTAACGAAAATGATGGGAAATGTGTGTAAATAATATGCAATTTTCATATGATTAATAACAACATGCCTTATAAAAGCAATTATGTTATACTATCACCTTTTTGCATACTAATTCAAATCAATATTTAATAATGAAGTAAAGTACTAATGGGCATAGCTCCAAGAGACTTCATCACCGAGAGCCCACTGGAGATACCCATGGTAGCAACCGACGATGGAAAAATTGAAGAAAGATTGTGCAGAAGAGAGAACAAAGGTGTGCTTTGATGGAGATGGGAGAAAGATGATGGAGAGTGTGAGTAAAGTGTGTCGGCCTCCCGTTGCCACTTAACCTAAACTAGGTATTTTTCACAAAATGGGTCGATGGATCGGGTTGTACAGTGTGTTACTTTGCCGTAAATGGTCCAAGATATCACCAATTCGAAGGTTTTGCTATGACGAGGAGATGTGTCGTCGTGATTAACTTTTCTCGAAAGATTTTTGTTAACTCAGCTTCAAGTTTCACAATGGAGCAAGCACATCCTTTCGCCGCGATGAACTTTTCCCGAGAAGTGTCTGTATTAATTCTTCATACTTCACCGTGGAGAACTTTCCTATTGCCTGTTGACTTATCATCTTCAGCCTTCACTCCTTGGCTCTACTTTTTGAGTCTCATACAATAAACAAATGGTAGTTTGTAGTATCAATTGTTTTAGAAAATTAATTTAGTGCAATTACTAATTATTTGTGATAATTTTATCCTTAAACTACATAAAGTAAAGGCAAGCACTCAAGAGTCAAATTAAGCATAAAATCCGAAAGTAAGAGCCAAGAAGTGTAATAAAAACCATGAAAATGTCACCAATTGATATAAGAAACTTGGGTTCAATCAAATTCCCCCACACTTAGACCTTTGTGCTCCTGGACAAAGTTTATAAAAGTCAAAGAGACATAAGTACAAAAGAAAATTCCGACCATGCTTAAAAATGAGAGCAGAAAAGCAACTAAGTCACTTCCTCAGAAATCAACCCAAGCAGACTGAAAGACCGTGAAGAAAATAAACACTATAAGCATTTAATCCAAGAGATTGGGCAAAAGAGATTTCTCTCAAGGTAATGTGTTTAATCTCCCAACTCACTTGTCTTGGGATAATTTTCACTCTACAATCTGCTTAGTTCATTCTCTTCCATAAGCTTGTGATAATTCTACCTCTCCACCACAAGAACTATAATTTTCAAAATCAAGAGGACTTTTCAAGATTGTAATGTACGGAAGGCTAAATGAAATGGAGTGAATGGAAGAAGGGGAAAAAAGAAAGAGTACATGCACCACAATTACTTATCTTATGAAACAAACTCCAACTATAAGTATGAAAACAAACTCTCTTTTTCTTTAATATATCAACTTAAGCTTGAGATGAGATACTCATAATAATTGTGAAATATGTATGCACTCAAAAGAAGGCTCAAAGGGGCTAGTAAAGGTTAAGTGTTTGGGTAATTAGGGTTTGGAAAGAAATGCCTCTATCATATTAATAAAATTTTAGTTCATCAAGCTTTGATTAAGAATTAAAACAAGTTCTAGAGAGATATGAAATTAAGTAGATACACACAAAATTGAAAGAATCCGGCTCAAATATCCTTCCAACAAGGGTAGTATCTCAATTAAGCAATCTCAAGGTTTAAAAATGCATAATGCTACTCTCTTAGCATACCCTCACTTGCTTCTTGTGAAAACATGAAAAATAGCATTAACCGAAATCAAATATCATTTAACGAATGTAGATGGTGTTTTCAAAAACACAAGTACCACTTTGAAATTTATAAAATCTTCAAGATAAAAGAGTGGAAAGAATCTAATTAAGGAGAATTATTGAAATGAGGAAGTTTTAAAACAGTTTCTTCAAGGAGGATAGCGTCACCTCAACGACGCATCAATTTCGCGACGTCGTCGAGGTGAAACCAAGAATTCACCATGGCGAAAAATGACAGAAACACTTAAAACATGTGATTTTCCCCAATTAACAAGCTTAAAATTTGCATATGATGCACAAATGACTTGCACAAGTGGTAAAATGGCCAAAAATGATGCATAAACAAGAATTGCAAATTAGAACAACCTCACCCGCACTTAAACATCATATTGTCCTCAATGTGAAGAACAATTAAAACAATTATGCATTGAAAGGGAAGTGTAAAGCTATTAAAGAATAACACATCGAAAAAAGTACAAAGAGAATTATATAAATAACCGGCCATGAAGTTTGTACATGACAAAAATGTAACTGAGTATCCGAAAAACTGAAAAAAAATACTAAAACAAAACTAAGGAAAATACAAGAATAAGTGACTCGAGCTAGTCCATAGGATGACCATCCCCAGAGCTAGAAGTACCTGCTTCCGACATGCTAGCACCGCTTAGGGGGTCATCTTCATCAGATGGCAGCTGGAAGTGAAGGTGGTCAACGACCAATGCATCCATTCATCGGTGATACCACCTATCTCTATCCTGCCTGGCTATCTCCTGAAGGAGGGTGTCCCGGAGATTAGCGAGATCTGCACAAAGGCCATCGACATGGTCAACGAGGGTCTGTAAGGTCATAGGCCCAGGAGTGGCCTGAGCTAGAGGATCATCCTCATCTGGTATTGCAACTATAGAGGTTGTACCAATATTAGGAACCTGGGTGGAGGGTTGAGGTGGGTTGTTTAAGTTGGGTGTACCTAAAAAGAGGGACTGGGTCGAAATAGCTATCGTTATTGAATTCTGGGACATTATGGGCCCGAAATATGTCGGTGATGAGATGTGGGAAGGTAATGGCATTGGTGAATTTTGCGGTGGTGATGGAGTCATGTAAAGCGGAGGTAATGATATTAGCTATATTTACTAGGCGATCAGTCATGAGAAGGTAGATGTAGAGGGCTTGTTGTTTGGTGACGTAGGTGAGATGGGTGATCGGAATGATATTTTTACACACAAGATGGAGCCAAGGACGAGCTACGAGTCAGAGATCAGACCGTTTAAGGTATAAATGGTAGTACCTCGGTCGATGCCATTCAACGCCCTGTTGACAGAGGGTGTGAATTACATTGTTCGAGGGGTAATTGTGGATCAATTGATTGTAATGGCAACGGAGAGTAGGAGGAAGGTTGTAATGGCGACGAATGCTAGCTATGGTGAATGCATAAGGGGCTTTAACACCACAAAAATTAAGTTCCATGTTGTTATGGAATTGGGAATATGTATAGAAATGGTGAACAAATTTATCGTTGCCTTGGTCCTGGGGTTGGACTAATCCCGTAAGTTGAGAGTTGACAAGTTGTTGGACAAAGGGATTGTCAGGTGGAGTTAAAGGGAAAGGACGAATGGCCTAGTGTCTACTTTTTTGGCTATTTCGAAAAAAGTGAAACTATCACTATCCGACTAATCAAAATCACTAGGTGGACTATAAGGGATAGTGGGGTAGTACAGGTTGGAATTTTAACACAAGGCATTGTTCTACAAAAATCCACATGGAAATAGAAGATAAATAAAGGATTAAAACAACTATCCTAAAGAAAATGAAACTAAAATGGAAAATGGAAAAAAAATAGAACTAAATAATAAACTTAACCTACCTTAAACAATACATAAACTAAGAAGAAATAAGGAAGAGAGGGGAAAACTTACGAAAAGGGAGGAGAAATTCGTGAGAAGAGTTGGAGAAGAAGGAACGTTGGAGAGCGCCGCGACAAAGAAGGAGGAGAAGAGATGGAGAGGAGGGGGGTCAGGGTTTTACGTGGATTTTAGGCTGGAAATGACAAAAAGGGGTAGAAGGAAGACGAAGGGTTAACAGAAAATAAAGGTGGAAGGGTAATTTCACCGCGTTAATTTAGCGCAGATTGAACTTTCGCTGTAGCAAACACTGAAATTCGCTGTGGTAAATCTAGCGAAATAGCAATGTTTCATCGCGGCGACAAGAACTCATGCCGCGGCAAAATTAATCCAAAAGGAATAAGGAAGAATTATGGGATGATCACTGCGGCGACGTAGAATGCACGTCGTAATGAAGGTTACCCGAGGTTGTTTGCAGCGGCAAATTTACCTGAGAGATTTTAAGGAACTTTCATTGTGACGATGTGAAATCCACGCCGCGATGAAATTTTCCTGAGAGCAACATGAAGGAAAACAAGGTAAGTTCGCCGCGGCGATAAGGACTTCACACCGTGACGAAAGTTACTCGGAAGGAAAACAAACAAAGACAGAAATGAAAAACTTGACTTCCCAAAAATACAGAAGACTCAAACTGGATACTCAGCTCACTTAAAATTCATATACAAAGTCTTTAGGCATTAGAAAACAACGTGCAACCCAATCAATCACTTCAAATTCCTCAAACATGGAAGATGTATCATACATCAAGACAAAAAATTAGCGAATATAAATGAGAGAGGAATTATTAAATTGAAGCTGCATAAACTGAAAGCTAAACCTAGGTCCTACTGAATTGGTTTCTCCCCCACACTTATTCAACATACTAATGCATCCACAATGTCATATTCAATCACAGAGCAAAAGTAAGTAAGCAAGTGAAGGAGGAGAAATGACTTAATAATTACGGAGGGTGTTGATTCTCATGACAGAGCTTCAATAGATGGCCATTCACTTTGAGTTATGCTCCTGTCTCTTCATGTAAAAGCTCTACCATGCCAAAATTGTGCACCTTGGTGACTAAGTACAACCCATCCCATCGAGTGTTGAACTTTCCATGCCTAAAGGTGAATCGAGCCTTGAATAAGAGAAATTTGTCCCCTTCCTTGAAGCTCTTCCTCGGAAGAATCTTGTCATGCATCAACTTTGTTTTCTCCTTGTAGAGGCTCAAATTTTTGTGTGCCTCTAGCCTTAATTCCTCTAATTCTTACAATTGCAACTTTCGCTCCATACTAGAAGATTCCAAGTCCATGTTGCACTGCTTAAACATCCAATATGCTTTATGCTCCAACTCCACCGGCAAATGACAAGCCTTGTCATAGATTAAACGATACAGGGACATTCCTATTGGAGATTTGTAGGCGATCTGATAGGCCTATAATGCTTATTCTAGACATAGGCTCCAATCCTTCTTTGATGGTGTCACCATCTTCTCTAAGATGTGTTTCACTTCTCTATTCGATATTTCAGCTTGACCATTGGTTTGTGGGTGGTATGCAGTGGAGACTTTGTGAGTGACTCCAAATTTGGAAAATAGGTTATCAATAACTCTATTGCAAAACAGTGCCCTTCTATCACTAACCACATGTAACACCCTACTCTCGCAAAACCCGAACCCGACATTGATGGGTGATATCCGAGTCCGTGCCCTACGAGGGTGGCGTGTTAGAACACTTAATCAATCAAAACTCTTTCTTTTTAGCACAATGCACACTTTTGCGAAAAATCATTAATCAATTTGGGCCCGTTTCAATCATACCTTTTTCAATCACATAAATATAATAATTGCACTCAAAAGTCAGTTTCATTTACAACCCTTTCCATTTTGGAAAGTTATTACAAAATAAGTTTGATCAATAAACATGATACAGAAATCTCGGAATACATCATTTCATATAAAAATTAATGAAAATAAAGATGCAGATGCGAACTGATCCCGACCTCTGTCCTTTGCTTGAATACTGTATGTATACTCCCGTTGGCCTAACGTGGTTTTCTTCTGATCCTGAAAAATATTTGCAAATTTTGGGTGAGTTTTGCGAACTCAATGAGTGACCATCATCGACGGCTCACCCAGTCACATAACACCCAAAACACATTGCTCCCATCTCCCATTGCTCCATTCTCTTTTCCAGAGCATTAAATTGAGCAGCGGTTTTAAAAGAATCCTGTTGAATGAGAGAGGCTATTGCATTGAACTGGTTGTTGTTCGAAGTCCTTTCCTCTTTAATCAGTGCCATCATACTATGCAGAAGTTGGTTGGTGTCCTCCTTTGGTGTAATAGTCAAAGCTTGTTATTGGTTATGGAACTAGTTTGTAGACATACCAGCTCCTCCACCTTGTTGAAATCAGTTTGGTCCTCTTCCTTCCTCATTCCTCCAAATGAGCCTGGGATTTGCTTTCCATCCCTCATTGTAAGTGTTCAAATAGGGGTCCCATTTCTGATTGGGTCGATCCTGATATACAATGAACACCTCTTTATATCGACTGAGGAAAACATTGGATATGTGCATCACTAACCCACAAGTATCAAAATCGGGTGCAGTAAGATCCATAGAAGGTGTTGGGCGACGCACATTTATGTTCTTCAGTTTTGCAGTGATGAAGGACAACTGTGAGGTCACTTTGCTTTCCAAAGAGTTAACCTTAGACTTTAGATTCTCCATTCTCCTAGATTGGGCTGTTGAAGTTCCCAACTTATGTACTCCTCTAGTTTCTCTAACACTATATTGTTGATGATTCAAGGCCATCTTCTTGATCAAATCCCATGCCTCTAAAGATGTAAGATCAATCAAGGAACCTCCCGATGCCACATCCAGCATATCTTTATCTTGACCCTTCAGTCCATCATAGAAATATTGCACTAGCTACTCATCAGGTATCTTATTATGAGGGCATTTGGATAACAAGTCTTAAAAGTAGTTCCAATAGTCGTAGAGTGACTCGTCATAATCTTACCGTGTTGAATAGATCTCCTTCCTCATTGCCGATGTTCTAGAGGCCGAAAAATATTTCTCTAGGAATGCCTTTAAGAGATTGGCCCAACTATGATATGCATTTGCCACATGTCTCGAGAGGCTCATATACAACTCCCTTGATTTTCCCTCCAAGGATAGGTGAAAAACCTTCCATAATACTTGATCAAGTGAAGCTCCTATAGGTTTCATGCTTTGACAAAATCATTGACAATGATTGTAAGTGGATGTAGGGATCTTCTCTTGTCAAGCCATGAAATTTAGGAAGAGAGTTAATGAGCAATCCTTTAAGTTCGAAATTCACGTCAAAATTAGGACAAATGGTAGTAAATGGGTCATAGTTCACATCAGAGGTAGTTGCTTCCCTAATGGTCCTTCTTTGTTGATTTTTGTTATTCTCAACAACTTGCTCTTGCTCCCCATTACCTCCATTATCACCATTTCTAGGCTGATTAGCATTAAGGTTAGGGTTTTGCAAAAAAGCTAGGTTCTCAGCCATGATCACTCCTTCTATCGAATCGCTCTCACTACTTGGTTGACTAGACTCTTCTTCTACAACTACCTGACTTCTCTCTTTTTCTCTCCTCTCCTTTCTAATCTTTCTCAAATGTCTCTCAATTTTGAAGTAGAAAGGAAGAAGTTTAGCTCTCGAGGGCATGCACAGAACAATTCAAATGAAAATAAAAAGTAACAAAAATTACTTGCAAGCACACAAAATGAAACAAAAAGGCGAGATGTAATGGATGCAAGTGTGTAGGTGTATGTAAGTATGTGTTAGAGTAAACTATGCAAGTAAAATGCATATGTATCAAAAGGAAATCAAAAAAATGCTCAAAACTATACAGGTGCAAAAATGCTAAACATGAAAAGTGCAAAAAGTTCAGTATCTTATTTGTTTGTGTTTTCAAAATTTTATGCTAAGTAAAGAAAATGAAATCCTATACTATTGACAAGTATGACACTAAACTATAAACTATATAACATGCAATCTAAACAAAGGTTCCTAACCTCACTTAGCAGTAAAAATGACAAAAGCTAACCTAGAGAACCAATCGCTTGGTTCCCTCGCAACGACGCCATTTTGATTCGAGCTTAGTGCTTACCCTTGGAGGTCAAATCAAAAATATAATCCACGGATTACAATATAGGTTGCAACCTCGGGTCGTTTCACTTAATTAGAACCTAATTGAATAGACCTAAGCTAACCTATATATCATGAAATGCAAGCTAAATTGGTAAGAAAAAGGGGGTTTTGTCTTTGGAACTCTTTACTAAATTAAAAGGAATTATAAGGAAAATGTGTCAAAAAGTATTTTTGGATTTTTGGGAATGTAAAAACAGGAAGATAAAGACAATGATCAATTGATGATAATATCCTTTTGAAAATGAGCTTTGGTCATCATAGTTCGAAATCAATTTTTAGTGGGAGTGGAAATCACTAAGTTTCAAATGGGTAAACCTTAAAGAACTCATTAAGTCCAAGGTCTTAATCAATGAAGTCCATTTCTTAAGACCTAGTTAAATGCCCTTAGTGTGTGTAGTAGTTAAGTCAATGCAACAAGTCATTTTGCGATCTCAAATCAACTCAATATCAAACACAACAATGCAAGATAAAAGAGACTAAAAAAGATCCCAAATAGATGTATATGAGACTTCATATATTTAAACCCAAAGTTCTACATCAAGAAATCCCACAACATAATGAATATCTAACACTTGATTAAACTCTAATCAAGAATGTTTAACTATAAATCACAAATCCTAAACCTAGGAGTTTATGAATCATAGCTAAACATGGATTTAGCTACTTCCCTTTTAAGCTCGTTGAACTTAACCCATTGCTACATCTTCAAAAGGATCGGGATATCTAACCAAGCATAGGTCCAAGAGACTTCACCACCGAAAACTTATTGGAGATACCCATGGTAGCAATTGACAGTGGAAAAATGGACGAAAGATTGTGCAGAAGAGAGAACGAAGGTGTGCTTTGATGGAGATGGTAGAAAGATGATTGAGAGTGTAGGTGTAGTGTGTCGGCCTCCCATTGTCACTTAACCTAAAATAGGTATTTTTCACAAAACGGGTTGATGGATCAGGTTGTATAGTGGGTTACTTTGCTAAAAATGGTATGGGTCAACACCAATTCGAAGGTTTCACCGCGAAGAGGAGATGGGTCGCCGTGGTGAACTTTTCTTGAAAGATTTTTGTTGACTCAGCTTCAAGTTTTGTCGCGGCGTAAACACATCCTTTTGCTTCCGCGAACTTTTTCCGAGGAGTCTCTGTATTAATTCTTCATACTTCGCCACGACGAAACATCCACGTTGCTGCGGCGAACTTTCCTGTTGCCTGTTGACTTATTGACTTATCATCTTCAGCCTTCACTCCTTAGCTCTACTTCTTGAGTCTCCTACAATAAACGAATGGTAGTTTGTAGTATCAATTGTTATAGAAAATTAATTTAGTGCAATTACTAATTATTTATGACAATTTTACCCTCAAGCTACATAAAGTAAAGGCAAGCACTCAAGAATCAAATTAAGCATAAAATCTAAAAATAAGAGCCAAGAAGTGTAATAAAAACCATGAAAATGTCACCAATTGATATAAGAAACTTGGGTTCAATCACATTTCCTATGATGGAAAGTCCTCAGGTTGATAGTCCTCAGAAGGTGGAGAAGCCGATGATTTAGAGCTCATGCCAAATGATGGATGTTGCAAAGTAATGCCTTGATGTAAATCTCCCATTCATCCAACTGAGGTCTCAGCCTACTCATCCACTCCACTAGCTCTGCCTGTTGTTTCTTTAGTTGAGCTATCATTAGCTAGTCTGGATTAAGCTCCTCTAGTGCTCCCCCTCCTACTTGGGCGACGGTGACTATGGTTGTTGTTGCTCCTCCTTAGGTCCTCTTGAGGCTTTTGGCTCATTGTGGAACCCAATTAGTCTATATATGTCACTTATGGGTCCCTAACATCTACAAACATGCGCATATACTTCATCACTATAAGGTTTAGTGCTGTCATAGTAACTAGCTGTTGCATTGATGGGAATCTATCAAATACCCTCATTCGTCATGCAAATATGATCACATAAGGTTTGACACAGATTGTACTGACCTTCCTTTCCTCACTCTGATGCCTAATGAATTGGGCAAGCGTGTTCACTAGATAGATCAACATCCTCTCACATATACTCCACAAGTAATACATGTTTATGTTTCCAACAACACCCCAGCTATCACTGTTGGCCCCCGTTTCCAGAGCCCAACATTCAGGGTCATAAAACTTGTGGGCAACCTCATTTCTTATAACTTCAGAGCATATTTTGGAAAACTTTAAATAGGAATTTTAATTTTTCATCTTCAGCACATTTGTTCCCACTTGTCTTAACTTCCTAATGACACCAAAATCGTTCAATTTGGTTTAAAAATCTAAAAGTTATACCCTAAATATTTTTGGGCTGTTACTAAACTGAAATTGTAAACTATACTCAACTTCCACACAAAAATTGAAAATCTTAGAGTCCGAATTTAATATTTGAATCCTTCAGATAATTTGTATCTCTATGTCTCTATTTTATTTAGAGATAAAAATCATCTCATTCAGAGCTCTACAGATCAATATATCCTCAAAATACTGAAGCATGTTCAATCAAAATATCCAACTCATGCTCTTCAAACGGAAACCCTTACTTTGATTCGATCAATATTTTTCAAATTAAGTCCAAAAGATATGAATATTTGTTGAGATATAGAGGAATGAGTTAGGAATCCAATGCTTCAAAAATCAGGTCATTTGAAGGTCGGACGGAAAAGTTATGGTCAAAAAACTATCGAATGTTCATTAGCCTCTCAAAACTTCAAAGTCACTGTCGTGCAATTGCACCGTAGCGACTTTCGCCATCAACCCCAAAAGTCACTGTCATGCTTTTGCACGACGGTGACATTTGGATGGCCTTCAAAGTCACCCTCGTGCTTTTGGCCTAAGGTCTTAAAAGTCACCGTTGTGCAATCTTCTTCTTCTCAGACATCCTAATTTCTAAACTCCATAACTTTTGATAAAGAACTCCAAATTTTGAAAATTTGGTATCAATGGAAAGATAAAAGAAAGATATATATCTTTCATGAAGAACATAAAATCAATTTCTGCCTCTATAAGGGTGAAAATTCAAAATCAATGTGGCTGTCCCGAAAGTTCCATCCTAAACAGCATCACAACTTCCAATGATCATATCTTCCAACTCGATTGTCCAAAAATTTCATACTTTATATCAATGAAAAGATAAAATGATAAGGTACAATGTTTATGAAGACAACTTTAGCTAATTCTACATAGATCTATATAGTTTTTCCTTTGAATTCCAGACACCAATTCTACACCTAGGAAAGCTTGCTAAACACAATATCTCTTCATATTAATCCACTACTAAGTACCTTTCGGTAACTCTTGAACCTCACCTAAAGTAATTCATCCCATACAACCTTTCCAATATCCAACATGATATTCTAAAACAAATAACCATTTGCAATTTCAATAAGGAAGAATATGCACATATATATCCCTCTTCCATGACCATCATACTCAACCTATACAATAGCATAATATAATCATACACAAAGAGAATTTCCTCAAAT
>JANVCQ010237108.1:0-22338 GCA_025531925.1 Erythroxylum plowmanianum
AGACTACATCAATCCGGCGATTTGCCTCAAAGCACTGCATACACAAAACTACACTTAAAAACATTTTCAAAGTCAAAGTCAAAGAACCTTAACTTTGACTGACCATAACTTTCACTCCCGATATCGAAAATATTAAACTTTATGGCGACAGAAAGCTCTGAACAGGAGCTACAAGTTTCATGTAGATCATTTTCTCAAATTCTTCCCAAATCAAAAAGTCAACTCTTAAGTCAAACTTTCTATCTCCAAAAGTCAACTTTCTTAATTTTTTCAAATTCTCTCACTTTCTTTCTTTATTTCTTGATTTTTTAACTCCCATTTCAATCAACTCATTCACTTTAAATTTCATAAACCATACCAATCTACTCAAAACCCAAAGGTATCAAAATCAAAATCATTCTTTTCTTATCAATTTCCTTTAAGTATAAATGCCTTTATACCTAAGCATATACATAATAACACTCATTTCTTTTCAATTATTATTTCTAAATTCCACTTAAAATCGGGGTCCAACATATTTCTCCACCCATTTTAATTGCTCCTGATTGGAACTTACCTTTTGAACTCTCATGTGATGCTTCCAATTGTGCCGTAGGGGCTATGCTGGGTCAACGGGAGGAGAAACTAGTGAGAGTTATCGCATATGCCTCGAAAACATTGGATCCAGCTCAGATCCACTTTACAACAACTAAGAAAGAGCTGTTTGCAGTACTTTTTGCTTTAGAAAAATTCAGGCAATATCTATTAAACTCACATGTAGTCATTTTTACTGATCATGCAGCTATTCGATATCTCCTCAAGAAATCATAGTCGAAGCCTAGATTGATACGGTGGGCATTGCTTCTCCAAGAATTTGATATTGAGATAAAGGATCGCGCTGGAGTGAAAAACCACATAGCTGACCATTTTAGCAGGATACGAGACGATACACAAGATGTGGACTCTTTCGAACTGACTTGCGACGCTTTTCCTGATTTAGTTTTATGTGTTGCAATTTTCAAGGAACCTTGGTATGCACATATTGTCAATTATCTCATAACTGGCCTAACTCCTCCTTTTATATCTTAGGCGCAGGCTCAGAAGCTAAAAAGTGATGCTCGACATTACATCTGGGATGCCCCTCATCTATAGAGACTGTGTAGTGACCAGGTAATCCGCAAATGTGTGCCTAATGAGTAATTTGATGCTATAATTTTAGCTTGTCATTCAATGGTTTCTGGTGGGCATTTTAGCGTGAGGAGAACATCTAGGAAAATTCTAGATTCTGGTTTTTATTGGCCTACCCTTTTTAAGGATTCATTTAACTTTTTTTGATCATGCGACAAATGTCAACGTTTTGGAGGGTTTGGAAAATGACATGAAATGCCACAACAACCTCTATTATTTTGTGAAATCTTTGATGTGTGGGGAATTGATTTCATGGGTACCTTTCCCCTGTCTTTTGGTCTTGTGTATATCCTTTTAGCTGTTGACTATGTGTCTTATTGGATAGAGGTTGTTCCTACTAGAAAAGATGACACACAAGCAGTATCCAAATTCCTTAAGTCAAACATTTTTTGTCAATTTAGGATTCCTAAAGTTGTGGTTAGTGATAGAGGGGCACATTTTTGTAATAGAGTCGTTGGTAACTTATTTTCCAAATTTGGAGTCACTCACAAAGTCTCCACTACCTACCACCCACAAACCAATGGTCAAACTGAAGTTTCAAATAGAGAGGTGAATCATATCTTAGAGAAAATGGTAAAGCCATCAAAGAAGGATTAGAGCCTACACCTCAAAGAAGTACTATGGGCCTATCGTACTGCCTACAAATCTTCAATAGGCATGTCCCCTTACTGCTTAATCTACGAAAAAGCTTGTCATTTATCCGTGGAGTTGGAGCATAAAGCTTATTGGTCAGTCAAGCAATGCAACATGGACTTGGAATCTTCCGGTATAGAGAGGAAGCTGCAACTACAAGAACTAGAGGAGTTAAGGCTACAAGCATATGATCATTCTTGTCTCTACAAAGAGAAGACAAAGTTGATGCATGATAAGATTCTTCAGAGGAAGAGCTTCAAGAAAAGGGACAAAGTCTTGTTATTCAAGGCTCGTTTCACCTTTAAACATGGAAAATTCAATACTCGTTGTGATGGACCATATTTGTTCACTAAAGTGCACAACTTTGGTATGGTCGAGCTTCTAAATGAAGAAACCAGAACTCAAGTCAAAATAAATGGCCACCTATTGAAACTCTACCATGAGAATCAAAAACCACCATAAATATCAAGTTCTCTCCTTCATTTGTTTATTCATTCTTGATCTTGGACTAACTATACCATGTTTTGATTTACTACTTTACTAAACAAGTGTGGGGGAGAAACCATCCCAGTAGGAAGATAGCTATGTCTTTACTTTCATCAGTAGGATTACATTCGAATAAAATTTATCCCTACTATTCCCATTGTTCTTGTGTTTTGTTTATTTCACATTGAGGACAATATGATGTTTAAGTGTGGGGGAGGTTTTCCCATCTTGCAACTCTTGTTTGTGCTCCATTTTGGCCATTTAAATGTTTGTGTTAGTCAATTGTTCACTATGCCTTTGCCACAATCATGTGCTAAATCCATGATTTTCGTCGCGGCAAACTCTTTCTTCGCTGCGGCAATGTTTGTGAGCTGAACATTTCACCGCGATGAACTTTGGTTTCGTCACGGCGCCATACCCTTGCAGAAATGATTTTTTTTAATTGCCTCAATTCAACAATTCTCCCTAATTAGATTCTTCTTGCTTTTATATCTCAAAGCTTTTATAAGTTTCAAAGTGATCCTTAAGTTTTTGAAAATACCTTTCATTCTTTAAATGATAGTCGGTTTTGGCTAATTTCATTTTCAATGTTTCCAACACAAAGTAAGTGAGGGTATGCTAACAAAGTAGCACTTTATGTTTTTAAAACTCGAGATTGTTCATTGAGATATTAACCTTATTGGAAAGATATTTGGGCCTTAATTTTTAAAAAATTTTTGTTTGTATCTACTTATTTCATATCTCTCTAGAACTTGTTTCAATTCTTAATCAAAGCTTGATGAACTAGAATTTTGTTAACATAATAGAGGCATTCTTTTAGAACCCTTTGACCCAAACACAATCCCGTAAACACCTATCAATTGCTAGCCCCTTAAGCCATAATTTATGAGCACATGCACACGTCTTTATATGGTGTCAATATTTTATTTCGTATTTTCTTCTAGTTATTTCAAAAAATTGGTTATTGAAAAAGTCGATGAAAGAAAGGGGAAAAGAGAACAGAAAGAAAGAGAACAATTTCCAATATATATATATATATATATATATATATAACAGAAAAAATTATACAATTTATATATATATATAAATTGTTCTCTTTCTTTTTGTTTTATATGTGTATATATATATATATGTTCTCAAAAAATATATTCTCATAAAAAAAGGGGTTAAGAAATAATTATGTTGTCATTTGTGTAAATATTGTCTTACTGTTGACATCTATTTCATAATATTTCTTCTTTCATCCATTCCATCCATTTCATCTAGCCTTCCGTGCATTACAACCTTGAAAAGTCCTCTTGATTTTTGAAATTATAGCTCTTGTAGTAAAGAGGTAGAACTATTACAAGCTTAAGGTAGAGAATGGACTAAGCATATTTTTAGAGTGAAATTATCCCAAAACAATTGAGATGAGAGCAAACACCTTACCTTGAGTGAAATCTCTTTTGCTCAATCTCTTGGATTAAATTCTTATAGTGTTTATTTTCTTAGCATTCTTTTAGTCTGCTTTGATTGATTTTTGCAAAAGTGATTTTTGCCAACTTCCAACTTTTATTTTAAGCATGGTCAAAATTTTTCTTTTGCACTTGTGTCTCTTTGACTCTTATAAACTTTGTCCAGGAGTACAAAGGTTTAAGTGTGGAGGAATTTGATTGAGCCCAAGTTTATTACATAAATTGGCGATATTTTCAAGACTCTTGCTACACTTTTGACTCCTATCTCTAAATTTTGTGCTTAAATTGACTCTTGAGTATGTACTTTTATTTTACATAGTTTGAGGGTAAAAATTGTTACAAATCAGTATTAATTGCACTAATTAATTTTCTAAGAACAATTGATACTGCAAACTACCCTTTTTTATTGTAGGTGACTCAAGGAAAAGGGACTCAAGAAGAAGATGTAGAGTCAAAGAAGGCTTAAGTGAAGTAAACAAGAGAAGAGGTGCCACAGGAAGTTCAATGCAACGAATTGGATCTGTTGTCGTGGCGAAATACAAAGAATCCAGACTGAACTTTCGAGAAAAGTTCATGGAACCAATAATGAAGCAAAATCTTTCGAAAAAAGTTCGCCACGGTGAACTTATCTGTCTCCGCGGTGAACCTTCTAAAACCTGAACCATTTTTGAAAAAAATACCCACTTTGTGACCCAACCCAAGCATCCTTCGTTTAAAAACCTACCAAATTAGGTTAAGGACCAACAATTAATAAGTCATAAACAACATACTCACACTTTCGGCTCTCTCTCTCTCAACTTGACCATTATCCATCACTTCTTTCCATTTTTCATCACCACCTTCATCATCTGCTGCTGATGTCATGGCTGCTTTTGGTGGGTTTCTAGTTGTGAGTTCTCCCAAAGCAATGCTTGGCTAAGCATCATTTCCTCTTGAAGATGTAGCAATGGCTTGAGCTTAATGGGCTTCAAAGGGGAGTAGTTTATTCATGTTTAACCACATTGTTATGAACTCCTTAGTTAGGATTTATGCTTTGTAGTTGGATTTTATTGATTATAGTTTAATCAAGTGTTGAACAATGTATTGTGTTATTGGGTTTGTTGATGTAGAACTTGGAGCTTTAATATATGAAGTGTGATATATTTCTTTTTGTGATTTTGTTAATTCTCTTTTATCTACCTAGTTGTGTTTGATATTGAGATGATGCTTGATCCCAAATTGATCACTTATATTAACTTACTCATTGCACACACTAAGATGCATTCAACAAGGTTTTAATAAATGGAGTTCATTGATTAAAACCTTCGAATTAAAGAGTTCTTTAAGTTTTATCATTTGAAAACTTAGTGATTTTCACGCCCACCAAGATTTATTTTGAACTATGATAGCCAAAACTCATTTTTCAAGAGGATTTTATCACATTTGATCATTGTTTTTTAACTTTCAATTTCTTATTCCCAAAAATTCAAAAATACTTTTTATACACTTCTCTTACAATTCAATTTTGTTAGTTTCTTCAAAGAATCAAAACCCCCTCCTAACCAATTTAGTTTGCATTTCATGACATTTAGGCTAGCTTAGGTATATTGCATTAGGTTTCAATTAAGTGAGACGACTCGAGGTTGCACTCTATATTACAATTCTTGGAATTCAATTTTTGATTCGACCTCTAAAGGTAAAACCAAAAGACAACGCGGATCACACACGCATGTAGATGCACCCACCCCCCTCCCCCCCACACACACATATAGTTATAGTAACAATATGGTATGATATGGACTACCTAATAAAATTGGGCCTAACTCATAACCATCTATCATGCAAGCCCACACATTTTCCTAACCATGCATTCTCTAATGCATATTTGTAAAAACATCATTTTGGTTATGAGATATTATAGATCCTAACATGGAAGGTGTTGGACTCCCCACCATCATGAGATGTGCACTCGACATCCTAAGTAACATCTAAACACGCATCCCACAAGGGTGGCGTACTCACACCAGTCAGTCACCAAAATCAAACTCATTCCTTCAAATTCAGAATAGATTTTTGAAATCTTTGGATCATAATTTCAAAATGAATTCTTCAGAAACGATTGTATTTTAATGTCTCTAGTTCATTGTGAATCAAGAATCATCTCATTTCGAGCTGTACAAATCAAGATATCATCAAAATACCAAAGTAAGTTCAGTAAAATATCCAATTCATACTCTTCCAATTGATACCCTTACATTAATTCAATCAATCTCTTTCAAATCAATACCAAAAGCTATTATTTTTTTGGAAGAGATGGAGAAATGTGTTAGGAATCTATTGGTTTAAAAATTAGGTCATTTCGAGGTCGGATGAAAAAGTTATGGCCAAAAGAGTCAAAGGTGTTCATTGTGATCGTGACTGGGAAAACATGTGGGTTGCAATCGCGACGAGTTGCGATCGTGACTTTTCGAAATTTTTGCAATCATGATCGCGACTTCCGTTTTTTCTTCCTGAGACCTATTACCTTTAAGAGAACATAACTTTCACTAGAGATGTTAGTTTAAGGTCCTTCTTAGACCGTTTTGAAGAAAAATTCTAGCCTTACATCTTCCACGAAAAGCCTGAAAAGATATTTTGCCTTCACAAGGATCAAATTTTCAAGTTAATGTAGCTGTCTCATATGTACATCCCATACAACATTATTAACTTATAATGATTATATCTCTTAATTCTAATATCCAATACTTTGATACTTTATAACATTGGAAAGCTAAAAAGATATCTACAACTTTTAAGAAGCTGACTTTGTCCAAGTCAGCTTAGATCAATACAGTTTTTCTCCAGATGTCATAACACACTTTTTACCCTTATAAAAAACTTGAAAAGAACGCAACACACAAACTTTAGAAGATCATGAACAAGACACAATCATTTTTTTATTAACATCAATAGATAAGAGTTTTACAAAGTTTTAAAGGCATTTCAAGCCACAATACATCCTTGGTTTTACAAGCCAAAATTCAAAATAATCAAGATATACATGAGCAAATAAAAACTTGAAATGCTGCTAAAGCCTTGGCTTTTACATAAACTACTTCAAAATACAAAAAGATGTAAAATTTGAGTGATGCCATGCATCTCGGTTACTCGATCTCTTGCTCATCTCCTGAAGATGGGACAGAAGGGGGTGAGCTTAAAACTTGTGGGTAACAATTTTATAATTGATAACAATACAAAACCATTAAATCATAAAACACATATTTCCCAATTCTCAATTTATCAAACAATTTATAAGCAACATAAATCATGCATTCCACAAAATTATTAACACATAAGCACATCAAAATGGTTTGGAAGGTCCATAAATAGAATGAACTAACACATTCCCATGTAATGGTCCTATGTAGTTGTGAATAGAACGAGCTAACAGAATCCCACATAGTGGTTTTAGGTAGTCATAAACATAAGGGAGTCCATAAAGGAGCTCCATACCACTAGCGGGTAGGCGAGGGAAGTCTTTAGTCAAAGTACACTTGACATACAAAGTGGACCAAACCAAACCCACATAATTATGCATTTTACAACTTGTAAACATGTTGCCCAGACATGGCACTTTTCTGAAACTTGATTTCATAAACATAATATCTTTTCAAAATCATTTTCATATTCTATCCAAAATCATTGTCAACGTTCATTTCATAAATCAATAACACAATTCATATACACACATGTAACACTTTTCAAAGCAATTAAAAAATAATAAATGCACATGAATAAAGTAGTTGAAAATCATTTATTTCCATTTCTTGAAAGAAACATTAATGGCTTATTACTCAATTATAAAAATGTAACCCATCTTGAATTCCTGGCTTAAAATTTGCTAAAGGATGCCTCTCCTCTTGCTCCTCTTGCCTTTCATGATTTCCTTCAACATTTGCAAAAATCCCATTCAATAGGAATTGAAATTGAAAACCTAAAGAATACACATTCACTAAATTTGACCCTATAATACTTAAACCTATGCATTTCCTAAGCTTCATGAATCAAAACCCTTATGAAAATCCAAAAGATTAGAAATCGAACTTACCTTGAATCTTCACCAAATAACAAGATTCTTAACTTAAATGAAAGCTATTCTCTTCCTCTTTCTTTTTCTCTTCTTGATCAACCTCAAATTCACTCTTAAAAGCTAAGAAAAGATGAAACCTAAATCAAACTTCCTTCTTTTATCTTAAAGAATCGAAACCTTTCTTCCTCTCTTCTTTGTTTTCGTAATTCACTCTTTTTTCCCTTCAATTCACATTTTTTTCTTCCCAAATGCAAGAAAAAAAATTTCCTCTTCCCATTCTATCCTTAATGATTGCTAAAAGTCCACTTTACCCTTCCTTTAATGTTTTAAGATCTTAAATGCTTAAGTGTTATGCCAAAATTGCCCTCATGCGTTCTTACCCTTTTAATTTAATAATCCAATGAATTAAATCCTACTAACATAGAAATAATAATTTAAACTCCAAATATAAATCTATCAACACCTCATAATTATTTTAAATCATGCTTAACTAAAGAAAAAAATTTTGGGGGCCAACAAAAGGCCCAATCCAACACTTAGATTGACTATCTTCCTTTTACTAACTTGGCTAAAATTACTATTATACATTATTTCATTTGGAATTAATATTAATCTAGTTAACATGAATTCCTAATTTTAGAAATTAATTCATAATTAATTTACCTTAAAATAATTATTTGGTGTCCAAAATTAAACAACTTCAATTTTATCATACATGACAGTTTTTCTAGTCTTACAAGAAAATCTATTACTCTATTAAAATTAATTCAAAAATAATTTCTATAATTTCCCAAAATTTCTAATTCATCAAATCATCATTCCAAGCATCTCTAAGTCATTTCATGATGATCAAAATAATTTAGGAATCAGCAAAACACCAATAAGACACCAAAAATGCAAATATGACTTCTAAAATTTTCCTTGAAATTTTCTAAGACTAACTATAGCTGCTTCCATTCTCTTGTTAAGATATCTGCAAAAATCTTAGTGGAAGATTTTATATAATTAATTTGAAATGTATATTGATTTAATTCAAGTTGCCATCTAATTAATCGTCCTTGATTATGATTGGCTTTAATACTATATTTTGTAAATCAAGGTAAATACTTATAATTGATTTGTATTTGGAATTCAATAGGTAATAAAACAACTCTCCACTTTCGCAGAGTTTTTACACATGCCAATGTTTCCTTCTCATGAGTTGGATATTTACTTTTAGTGGGATTAAAAGTCCCATTGATATATTTACATAAAAGATATTTCCTTGAATTGGGTGTTTGTGTCGAAAGGTACCCTGCCATGTGTCTATACTAGCATCAATTTGAACAGTTAATTTATCTTGATCATTATAATTTTTATAATGCTGTTAATTTTTTACAAAGATTTTTTAATGATTTAACAACTTCAGTATCTTTGTTACTCCATGGCCATTGAGTTTTGGTACTACACTTAAGTTGTACCTCGAAAGAGAACTCAAGGAGCCATGACTCGATCTCGCTCTCACCAAGGAAGCACGGATGAATCCTATGTCCCATAAGATACAAGGACACATTATGCTCCGAATTCTAAGGCACCTAGTGTGTAACATGTGGTGCCTCCACCACCTCCTCCTATGCCTCAAGCAAACCCTATGGATCTACATTTATTTCAAGCTTTTGCTCAGGCTTTTGCGTATGCCATGGGTCAAAGTTCACAAGTTCTAGGACAAGCTCTGCTGGAGAGGAGTGGACCGTATGATAAACTCCGCAAGTATGGGGCTATGGATTTCAATGGGACTACCAATCTAGAAGACATTGAAGCATAGTTGAGGAGGACCGATAGAGTCCCAATTTAGATGAAGTGCTCAGATGAGGAGAAGTTAGATTATGCAGTCAGTTTACTATAGGGGTATGCACTCCATTGGTAGGAGTTAGTGCTTCACAGTCAGGTCATACCACCGGTACTGGCATGGAGAGATTTTTTGGAAGCTTTCAGGAGGAAGTACTTCTCGATGATCAATATCCAAGAGAAGGCTAGGGAGTTCCTAAATCTCACACAGAGGGACGTGACTGTGAATGAATATGAGCTGAAATTCACCCAGCTAACATAGTATGCAACCAATATTATTGCTAATGAGGAGGATAAGTGTTGTAAGTTTGAGGGAGGACTTCATTTGGTGATCAAGGAGAAAGTCCTGAACCACAACTTCTATGACTACCAGCAGTTGGTAGAAGCTGCACTCGAGGCTAAGAAACTGGAGAATATAAAATATGAATTAAATAGGAAGAGGAAGAGCAGGGAGCAATCTTCTAAGAAGGGAATGAGTGCTCCAATGCCTAGGAGGAACAAAAGGAGTTACCACACATAGAGTCAAGTGGGAAGTAGTGGCTCTACCAAGAACAAGCAGGCAAAGGTAGTTTCAGGGCAAGCCTTAAATGTGGGAGGCACTGGAAGGACAGGGAGGAGTAAATACAAAAACCCCCATTGTAAGCATTGTGGGAAATTTCACAAAGGAGAGTGCCTCAAGTTACTTAGAGCATGCTTTCGATGCTGGGAGAAGGGATAGATGATCAGAGACTATCCCCAAGTACCAAGGCAAGAGGGGACACAGTTGCAAGCCTCGAGGAGAGCAAAAACAATGAGAACCAGGTTAGTCATTGAGGTGGGCAGTTCTAGAGCTACAAGGAGGGCTATTCCTCTAGGAAGGCCAAGGGATCAGGCACAGGTAAGGGTGTTTGCCATGATCAAGGAGGAAGCTGCAGCCGCACCCTAAATTTTTAGGGGTATGGCTTAGTTATTTAATTATGCAATATATGTATTGATTTATTCTAGCTCCACGCATTCATTTGTTTCTTTAAGTATAATTTTACATAATTTTAAATTGGTGCCATTGGATAGTTCGTTGATTGTTAATACTCCTTTAAGGAGGAAGGTGATAATAAGTCAAGTGTTTAGAGGTTGTGAACTGTTTATTGAGCGTGATAGACTAGTAGTGGATTTACTGCCTTAAGAGTTGAAAGGTCTTGATGTTATACTAAGAATGGATGCTATGAAGAAGTATCATGCGAAGTTAGATTGTAGCCTTAAGGAGGTGGAATTTGATCTGGGGAAGTGAGAGAAGGTAAATTCAAAAGGAGACAAGAGAATACCATCACCAAGAATTGTTTCAACTTTGTTAGCTAACAGGATGATGAGAAAAGGGTGTGAAGCCTTCTTGGCACACGTACTGGACACTGAAGTGAATGAAGGAAATTTAGAGAATTTTTTGATTGTGAGGGAGTTTTCAGAGGATTTACTTGATTTGCCACCGGTGAGGGAAGTCGAGTTTTCCATTGACTTGATTCCCAAAACTACACCTATTTCTATACCACCGTATAGAATGGCTCCAACTGAACTGAAGTAGCTCAAGGAACAGTTGTAGGAACTATTAGAGAAGAGGTATATAAGGTCAAGTTTATCACTATAGGAAGCATTAATTCCATTTGTTAAGAAGAGGGATGGAACGTGGCGGATGTATATTGATTATCGGAAACTCAACAAGGTGACTGTTAAGAACAAATATCCTCTGCCCCAAATTGATGATATATTTAACCAGCTGTAGGGAACAAGGGTCTTATCTAAAATTAATCTCAAGTTAGGCTATCATCAGCTCAGAATCAGGGAGTCTAATGTGAACAAGATAGCCTTCAGGACACATTATGGGCATTATGAGTATCTAGTCATGCCCTTCGGATTAACAAATGCTCTAGCTGCATTCATGGATCTTATGAATAGGGTCTTCAAGTAGTATCTGGACCAATTTGTCATAGTGCTCATAGATGACATTTTGGTCTATTCCAAAAGTGAAGAGGAATATGAGGGACATCTCAAGATAGTGTTGCAGACATTAAGGGAGAAGGAACTTTATGCAAAATTCAGCTAGTGTGAGTTTTGGCTTCATAGGGTGGTATTCTTTAGACATGTGATTTCAGAAGATGGAGTACATATTGATCCTCAGAAAGTTAAAGTAGTGATAAAATGGCATACTCCTAAGATAGTAACAGAAGTGAGGAGCTTTCTAAGATTGGCAGGCGATTACAGGAGGTTTGTTAAAGGATTCTCTATGATAACAGCTCCAATGACTAAGTTACTAAGGAAGAATCATAAGTTTTTCTGGAGTGATGAATGTCACAAGAGCTTTGAGGAGTTTAAGCACAGAATGATAAGTGCACTAACCTTGACTTTGCCTATGGGAGATGAGGGTTATATAGTATATAGTGATGCTTCACGAAAGGGTTTGGGATGTGTATTAATGCAAGGAGACAAGGAAATAGTGTATACCTCGCAGAAGCTAAAGCCTTATGAACTAAATTACTTGACCCATGATCTAGAGTTAGCAGTAATAGTTTTTGCCTTAAAGATTTAGAGACATTATTTGTATGGAGTTCAGAAAAGGATCTTTATGGATCATAAAAGGCTCGAGTACTTACTAAGCCAGAAAGAGTTAAATTTGAGACAGAGAAGGTTATGATTTATTGATTAAGTACCATCCAAGAAAGGAAACTGTAGTGACAGATGCTTTAAGTAACAAATCTTCCATAGCCCATGTTCATACAATTTATCTATGATTATTGGAAGAGATGGCTAAGCTTAGTATAAGTTCAAAATAGGAGGAACCAGATTGTATTATTGCAAATTTTAGAGTAAGATCGATACTCAGGGAGAAAGTTAAGGAGCTACAAGCACAGGATGCAGAATTAAGGAAGCTTTGAGAAGAAATTTGAAATGGCAAGAAATCTGAAGTGGAAGTGAGGGATGATGGACTTATGGTTGTAAGGAATAGACTTCGTATCCCAAATGATAGGGAAGTAAAGGATGAGATACCTGATGAGGCACACAGTGTGCCTTATACCATGGACTCAAGTAGTACTATGATGTACCAAGATTTGAGAGAGCATTTCTAGTGGAAAGGCATGAAGAATAATGTAGTAGAATATGAAGCAAATGTCTAGTGTGTCAGCAAGTCAAGGATGAACATTAGGCCCTTCAGGCAAGTTAAGGCCATTGTCCATTTCTGAGTGGAAGTGGAAAAGGGTAACCACAGATTTTCTTATGGGTTTGCCTGAGACCATAAGGAAGCATGATGTCAAATGGGTTATTATTGATCGTTTGATGAAGTTAGCCCATTTTCTGACAATTAAACAAACTGATTCTCTGTATATGTTAGCAAAGAAGTATACTCATGAAATACTAAGACTACATGGGATCCCCAACTCCATAGTTTATGATAGAGATCCTCAATTTATTTCGAGATTTTAGGGAAGTTTATAAGAGGTTTTAGGATCCAAGTTAAAATTTAGCATTGTTTTTCATCCTCAAACAGATGGTCAATCTGAGAGGACTATTCGGACCCTTGATGAAATGCCCAGGGTATGTGTGATGGATTTCAAAGAGCTTGGGACGAGTGTTTGCCATTGGTCAAATTTGCTTACAATAATTCGTATCATTCGAGCATTCAGATGGCTTCTTATAAAGCACTATACGGAAGGAGATGTCGAACTTCGATATCCTGGGATGAAGAAGGAGAAAGGAAACTGATAAGGCCAGAGTTACTTCAAATGACAACGGATAAGGTCAACTTAGTTAGGCAATGGTTAAAGGAAGCTTAAGATAGAATAAAGAGCTACACTGATTCACACCAAAAGGAGATGGAGTATAAGGTTGATGAGAAAGTCTTTCTTAAGACGTCTACTTGGAAAAGAGTTATGAGGTTTGGTAAGAAGGGCAAGTTGAGCCTGAGATATATGGCTCTCTACTAGATCATTGAGAGGGTTGGACCACTAGCCTATAGGTTGGCGTTATCCCCAAAATTGTCACAATTACATGAAGTCTTTCATATGTCCATGTTAAGGAGGTATAGATCAAATCCCTCTCATATCATTCAGGCCATTGAGGTTTGGTTGAGAGATGATCTGAGTTATAAGGAGATTCTAGTGGAGATTTTGGACACCAAGGAAAAGGTCCTCAGAAATAGGATAGTTCAACTAGTTAAAATCCTGTGGAGAAACCATTCTGTGGAAGAGGCCACATGGGAGCCTTTGGAAGGCATAAAAGAGAAGTATCCAAAACTCTTCAATGACACATGTAAGAATTCTAGGGACAAAATTCTTTTAAGAGGGAAAGAAATGTTAGCCCTGGAATTTTTCTTTGATTAAACATAATTATTGTGTTAATTTTGGTAAGATTTTATGACATAGGTTAATTAAATTAAAGGGTTAAGAGTGTATAGTATAAAGGGCATTATAGGCAAGTCACTTAAGGATAAAAGATACAAGGCAAATAAGGAAGGGTAAAATCAAGCTAAGCTAGGTTTCAATTTTTCTTAGTCTTAAAGAGTGATTTTCAAGTTGTTTAAAAAGGGAAAAGGAAGAGGAAGATTAGAGCTTACATGAGAGCCAAGAAACTCATTGTTTGGTAAAGATTCAAGGTAAGTTTATGTTTAATCTTTTGGATTTTTAGAAGGGTTTTAGTCCATGGAGTTTATAAAGTGCATGGGTTTAAGTAATCTAGATTTAATTTTATTGAATGTGCAATATGGGTTTTTAAGTTAAATTCCTATTGAATGGGAGTTTTGTCATTTATGGAGAAAATCAAGAAGGGAGTCAAGAGAGGAAGGAGGAGTAAGAAGAAAAACATCCTTAAGCCAATTTCTTAGGAAAGAAATTCAAGGTGAGTACATGTTTGTAATAGAGTAAATAGGGCACTAATGTTTTCTTTGAATCAAGGAAGTTAATGATTTAAATTGCATCATAAATGTTGCATTTATATCTTCTTGAATGAATTGAGAATTTGTTATCTATTGATATATGAATTGTGGTGATGATTTACGAAAAGACTTTGAAAATGATTTTTTAAAAATAATATGTTTATGAAATTATATTTTCAGAAATAGGTTTCGAAATATCTTATGTTCATGAAAAACAAGTTTCCAAAGTGTGCCTTTTGGGCAAACCATTTTCAATTCATGAATTACATGTTATGAGGGTTTGGTGTAGTCCATTCAAGTATGTCATGTGCACGTTGACCAAGTTAAAGGCTTCTCCCGCCTACTTGCTAGTGGCACAGAGCTCCTTTATGAACTCCCTCAAGTTTATGTCTACGCAAAATCACTATATGGGATTGCGATAGTACGTAAAGTTTACAACGACAGAAGACCATTATGTGGAAATGTGTAGTTCGTCATGTTTATGGATCTACCCAAACCATTCTAATGTGTTTATGTGCTTATGATATGTTAACAAGTTTGATGCATACATGGTTTGTAGTTTGTGAATTTTGGTTATGAATTCGAGAATGATACATTTTATGAATTTAATTAGAACTTTGTATTAATAAATGAACATTTCAAAGATTTTGTTTATTTTTCTGTTATAAACTGTTACCCAAGAGTTTTAAGTTCACCCCCCTTCCGTCCCATCTTTAGGTGACGAGTAAGAGATCAGGTAACCGAGAGGCATGGTATCACTCAAAATTTGCATCTTTTTTGTATTTTTAAGTAGTTTATGTAACACCCAAGGCTTTAACAACATTTCAAGTTCTTATTTGGTCATATATATTTTGGTTATTTTGTATTTTGGATTATGAAACCAAGGATTTATTATGTCTTGAAATGCCATTAAAGCTTTGTAAAACTCTTATCTTTTGAGGTTAATGAAATATATTTCATTTACTCATGATTTTCTCAGTTTTGTACATTGCATCTTCAAGTTTTCATAGGGGAAAACTTTGTGTTCTGACTTAAATGGGAAATATGGATTAATCTAGGCTGCATAAGGCAAAGGTTCCTTCTAGAAAGTTGTATCTTATTTTTCTAGCTTTCCAATGGTTTATAGTACATAATTTTTGGACATCGAAATTGAAAGTTATGATCATTTGAAGTTAGTGATATTGTAGAGGATGTATATGCGGGACAGTTTCGATCGCGATCGCACTAAACACCCTCGCAATCGCACCAAGCGTTCTTGTGATCGAACCTCTCTCCTTGCAATTGCACCAGCCTTCCTTGTGAGTGCTCCTTCATCCTTATGATCGCACCTTTGTCCCTCGCGATCGCACCTGAGGTATTTTCTAGCTCTGAGCATGTTTGACTCTTTTGGTCATAACTTTGTCATCTGACATCCAAATGACCTCATTTTTTAACCGATATATTACTAACACATTTATCTATCTCTCCATAGACATTTATAGCCTTTGGTGATGATTTCAAAAATATTGATGGAAAGAAAACAAGGGTATTGGTTGGAAGAGTATGAATAGGATATTTTGTTAAACATACTTCGGTATTTTGATCATATCTTGAGCTATAAAGCTTCGAATGAGATGATTCCTATTGAAAAATAAACTAGAGACATGGCGCTACAATTTTTATGAAGAAGTCAAATTGTGATTCCGATTTATGACTTGAGTGGGCTTCCCCTTTTGGGATAATGGTTAAGGAGATTACATTGAAATAACCTTACAGGAAAATACACTCAAGTCTTAGGATTTTCCATAAGAGTTCGGCTCCAAAATTGAGGTCCAACAACCAAAGTGACTAATGAAAAAAGGAGCTTCATGGGTCAGTGTCGAGATTAGTTGTACTTATAAATGTCTTAATTATGTTCTATTAAGAATTATATCTATCAAATGTTGTATATTGTACATGTGAATTTTGGAAATGTAATGACATCTAAGACTATATATGTTTATGAATAAAAATGGAAAAATATGATTATTTGAATGTTTTATATTATGTGCGATGGATTAAAATGTAAAATGAATTGATTTAACCATTTTAATATGCCATTTTCATAGAGTATTTTCCCGAATATCCTTCAGTATATTGGGTATATGCTTTATGGGAGTGGTATGCTACATTTTGGTATCAGAGCCCAGGTTTAGCATCTTACATGGGCATTTATTCCAATATATGTCAAGGTACATACATCTTGAACATGTCATAGCATACAATAGTAACTGATCGACAGTTTTAGTTGCATTTAAGTAAGTCACATGCATGAACATTCCTTAAGAGTCTGAACTATTAAAAATAATGAAAAGAATGATAATCTGTTAGCTTGTGAGAAAATGAGATTTTATTAATACCATGACATAATAGATTTAGTAAAAATTGGAAATGAGTTGGAAAAAAAGGGGGCTGTAAAAGTGTTGTATCAATCATGTGATTGAATATTTGTTACATAGGTACAGGAGATTTTAAATGGCTTGGGATGTTAGATCGAGATTCAATGAATTCGTATTCATGGTTATATTATCGAATATGGAATCAGTCTTAAGCTGTGGTTGTACACATTTGAATTGATGTGAATGTGAATACATTTTTGTGGATTTGATTGAGAAAACTAGAGATGCAGGTAGAAATGATAAGATTTAAAGTTTACAAACAAATTTAAAAGAAAACCAAAATTTCTATTACTGTAAGAGGTTAAACTTGGAACTGAAATGGTTGTTTAACTATCATACTAAGAGCTTATGATTTACTATAAGGTTATATCATTGGATCTGATATCAGAATTTTATGATGTTATATTTCTGAATTGATTTAGAACATACTTATATAAGACGAAATAAATGATAATTGGGAGATGAAATAATGATAGCAATATATGTAGAAGTCCTCAAGGTTAAATTGACCAGTTATTATGAGTACACATCCGATAATGTGGTTACCTTGACAAATGATGCTATTGAGCACATATGTATTACATGCTTGGATATTGTACAGGGAATGACCTATGACATATTGAATGCTCTCTAGCCCTAGTCCCAATCGGAAAATTCTGAGATGACTCAGAGTAGTGTAATGGAAGCATGGATTTATGTTGATATATTGAAATGGTAACCACTAAGGATAGGTAATTTTTGTATAGTCATAGGATACCCAAATGTTATCCAGAATCAATTGAGATCGAGGTATCATTAACTTGAGATACTAATGTGGTAACCTTTTGAAAATAAATCTCTAAATAAGATGTAATGGTCTTAACTGTACATACCAAGCCATAAAAGTAAATATGGATTCTTACTACATTATTGATCTTTAAAATATAGAATATTCTGATTATGAAAGATATGAGAGAAATTGATTTAATTGAAATATTATGAATGGTTGAAAAGCAATGATGAATATAGTTGACTGAGAAAGATATCATGAACAATACAAGTAACTTTAGAGAGAAATCTTCTTTTATGAAAACTTTCAAAGAATTATATCATGTAGACCAAATGTTCCACTTTTAGGAATTGGTGAATATTGAACAAATTAAATGTGAATATTGGAATTGGATAATTATAATACTCAAGGACGAGGGGCCAAAAATATTATAAATATTATATATATATATATATATTTATTGTAAAGTATTTGAATTATAATACTGAGTCCTTCTGATGTTATTGCTATTACTTGAAGGACTTGGAAACCTGGTATAGAGGATCAGACATATAAATAGTTGTTGATTTTTGGGTTAAATTGTTGGTTAAATCGAAATCTAAGGCTGAGAAATGCTAGAAAATATTCACATTGTATATAGTGCAAATATATTATTGGAAACAAAACATATATGATCTCTGATTTTGTTGAATTAAAATATGACTTATAAATATTGACATAATATTTTGTTTAATGTTACTGTCAGATATTGATTGTTTTGTATGAATGGATATGTCCTGCTTAATAATAAGGTCTTTAAGTGCATAATTGGATGGTATTATCTTGCAAAGATAGAATGTTAAGTTGTTATTGTACAATGATACCTTTATATGTGATGATCAACTATATCTACTTGCTACAAATAATTAGAGATCATAATTGAGATACTTTTCGTACTTGATATTATGAAATATTTAATGATTAGTAGATGTAACTGAGGTAGCTTGTGTAACAAAAATCAAGGTATGAGAAATGGAATGTAGTTGAATAGAAATTACATATTGAAAACATTTACATTAGATTTGCAATCTCCATATTACTTTTCTTATAATTGACTGCTCTATAACAAAAATTGATGGGAGTTAAAATATTTTTTAAATTGTCACCCTATAGAGAGGAGTCTTGAGATTCAATAATAGGGCAAGTTGAACCTTAGGTATATTAGCTCTTATGAGATTACTGAGAAAGAGGATATATTGGCTTATAGATTGGCATTATCACTAGAAAGAACATAGATCCATAATGCATTTCATGTTAGTATGCTTACAAAGTATAGGCCAAATTTGAAGCATAATGCATTCCAAGGAAAATTTACATGTACATAACTGATTTGTATGCATATTCATTACTTATATGTGTATAGTACGATTATGCAAGTGTAATTTTGATACCTTTGGGTACCCACAATTTGATACCTTTGGGTATCCACAATTTGACATCTTTGGATATCCTACCACACCAGTTATCCACACCTATATAAAATGTGTAGGTTTAACACATAAAGGAAACTTAATGATCATAAATAAGAAATACAACATGACAACATGAATAATTGGTATTGATGAGCCATTGTATTGGTTGCAATGATAAATTGTACAAATTTGCAATTGTGTTGATAATTTGTATGACTGAGCATTGAATATGAATATTTGGCTTATAAATGTGCATTTTTATTATATGGATAATATATTAAGGCATATGTTACCAGCTCAAGAAGTTGAGAATGTAAGTAATTTGAGTTATATGAAGGAACTACTAAAAATAGTCAGATATCAGACTAAGTAGTTGAGGAATAGAGTAAATCCTTTAGTAAAAGTTATTGGAGAAATTATTCGAGAGAAGAAGCTACTTGAGAGACTAAGGAAAACATGAGACAACATTACCCCCATCTGCTTGATCAGTCAAGTAAGAATTTCAAGAACGAAATTTCTAAATGGGAAGAGTTGTAATATCCTTCCTCCTAAAATTGTTAAGAGATTAAACTGTTAGATTGAGTCACATGAGTTATTTCATTTAAGAATTTATTAGGTGCATTTCACTCATATGCATAATAATCATATACACATATGAGTCATGATTTAGAAAACATTGCAAGATAGTATATGCACTCAATTGACATATTTCATGGTTTGGAACTGAAATGAATGTGCATTCCTAATGTTTGGCATTTTAATTTACCAATAACATGAATTGATGGGTAATAATTAGTGAATTGGGAATTTATTGTTACAATGGAGTAATTGGTGAGGTGATATGTGCATCTAGTCTAAGAAAAATGTTAAAGACGAAGACAAATTGATACACGAGAATTTAGGTCTAATAGGCCTATGAAATGGTGACATGTGGCAGTGGGAATAAGTAATAAATGGCTCAGTTAAATGGATGATAAGTAGCTTGATTATAATTGTGACAAGTGGTCCTTTAAATTTGTGACAAGTAGCACTTTATAATGTGACATATGGAGCAATAGAATGGTAACATATGTAGCTTTACAAATGGTGACATATATAACCTTACAAATGGTGACATATATAACCTTACAATTGGTGACATGTGTAGCCTTACAATTGGTGACATGTGTAGCCTTAAAAGTAGTGGCATACGGAGGATTAAATGAGTCACATGTGGAGCCTGAAGTAAGTGACATATGGACCAATAGAATAGTAACATATGGACCAATAGAAGGATAACATATGTACCAATAGAATGGTGACACATGGACCATTGGAATGGTGAAAAATGGGTTAGTTTAACTTTCTTTGGATTTTCTAAAGAAAATGGATGAAAAAGGCAATAAAAGTGAGTGTGAAGTTTGATCATAAGGTTAGAAGAGGGCAAAAAACGAAAAGGAGAAGAGAAGGTGAGAAAAGGGGGGAAAAGAAGAGGAGAAGGAAATAAGTTATCAAGATAAGTTGAAATTCTAGATTCAATTTCATCTTTCTCTTTCGATCTATTTTTCATATGTTTAGAGCACGAATTTGAAGAAACTGAAAGAACTAAATTTGTAGATATAGGTATTAACTTAACTTTTGTGAAAGTTCCTTGATAAAATAGTGACCAGATCTTGAGTTATTTTCATTTCCCTAATACTGCTTGTGATAGACCCCTGTATAAGAACCTTGTATTATTTCCAAATTTTTTAGGACCTTAGAGTTTGAATTAGTGAAATTATAAAACATGAAAATTTTTATTGATGTCTTATTAATGCTTGTGAAATGGTTAATGTGTGATGGGAATTTAATGAATGGATTGGTTATGTTATGTTTTTGATTTTGATGCTTAAAAGACCATAATTTGTGAACTACCAAATGAATTATTTGAATTGGATTGGAATTAAACATGAATTAATGAGGAATTGAAGTATCTTTAAGGTGTAATTAAGGTATAATTGATGAATTATCATGAAGGTGTCAAAATTTGGAAGAAAAGTTGAAGGAAACTAAAGGTGAACTTTTAGTTCACCCATCCTACAATCATAGGAATTGTATGGTTCCTTCCTATGATCGGGGAAATTTTTGGCATAACAAAAAAAATTGTGTTTTTTCTTTTTATTGAATCATATAATGATAAGAAACTATACATTGGTGTAATTAGACTTGACTGGGGGCTTAAAATGAACTTAATTTGATGTTGAATCAATTGACTAAGTGTTTGATGAGTTTAGGTTCTTAAATGATGTTATAAATTAGGGATTGCATTGTTTGATAACAATGTACCTAAAGCTAGAATTTATAATTTATTAAAGGAGTGAAGGTTTTCTTATGAATGTAAATGTGATTTAAACGATATGAACAATGTGAATTAGTATAAATGAATGAGATTGGGGAAATTGTGTGAATATAAAGCATTAATAAATGATTGATGAATTGAGGGTAACCAAACTTAACTAACGCATAATCTAAATGAATGAGATTAGGGAAATTGTGTGAATATAAAGCATTAATAGATGATTGATGAATGTATGATTGATGAATTGAGGGTAACCAAACTTAAATAAGGCATAATCTAATTGCAAACAAGTTATGGACCAGCCATAATGAATGAATGATCAAGATTTATGAATAAGGACAAATACCCGAGAAAATTGAGCATGCATCAAACATGTCACACATTCATATGCATAGTTAAATAATTCATATGTGGATTATGTGTGTATTGTGTGATTTAGAAGCACAGTTGACCGATAATATCAAAACATTGTCGGCTCGTCAAAGTCCAAATGACTTTACACATATGATTTTGATGAAGAACAAATAATTAGAATGAAAAGTAGACGGAGAGATCTGAAAAGCAGACGGAGAGATCTGAAAAGCAGACGGAGATATCTGAAAAGCAGACGGAGTTTGAAAAAGCAGACGGACATTTGAAAAAACATACGGACAATACAAAAGCAGACGAAGTTTGAAAAAGCAGACGGACAATACAAAAACAAACGAGGTTTGAAAAAAATAGACAGACAATACAAAAGCAGACGAACATTTGAAAAAGCAGACGGACAAATGAAACACAGACGGAGAATAAGAAATGTAACATCCCACCCTCAACGGGAAGGGTAGAATAGTAATTTGGCATAGGATGAGAGTGAATGGGCTTCATTAGGA
>JANVCQ010238958.1:0-22300 GCA_025531925.1 Erythroxylum plowmanianum
GAGTGGTGGAGATTAGATTGGTAAGCAAACTTATGGTAGATGCCTTATATGAAATGAATGATGAGTGAATACATATCCCACCTTTAAATGCTTGAGAGGATGAAAAGTGGAGTGAGTATCTATCACACTTGATTGATGGTTCTTTCAATTGAAGTGCTTGTTGATTTTGGCTAAATATGCAAAGAATAGCTTGTTCATACAGTATTATGATTTTTCAAATTCTTAAGTTGTGTTTATTAAAATGATTGTTGATATCTTTTACTATTACTTGGGAATTTTTTGTTTACATTATTTATTTTTATAATCTAGTATTGTTTGTTTTGCTTAGTAAAAGCGAGGGAAATGTTGGGAAAATTGTTGTTTACAATATTTATTTTTATAGTTAGTATTGTTTGTTTTGCTTGAGTAAAAGTAGGGAAATGTTGTGTTGAATTTAGTTTGATTGTAGTTGTTTTCATATGCTGAAATTGGTTGCCATTTGAATAAATATGAATTAAGTGAAATTAGATGGAAGTTGGATAAATGTTAATTGGATTAATTTGTGAATGTGGTGTTAAATTAAACATTTCATATTTTGAACAACCCATCTTTATGACTGTGCAATTTAAGTCACGGCCGTGACTTTCATGCACAGATATGCAAGTTAAGTCACAACCTTCACAACCTTGCAAATTAAGTTACGACCGTGACTTTCATGCACGCTCATGCAAGTTAAATCACGATCGTAACTGAAAACAAATTCTTTCATTTATGTTTAACCCCAAATCCCATAATAATAATAAACATAATAACATATAACAATAAGTTGTTTTTTTTAACATTCTGCACTAAATAAATGACCTTCTCCATGCTAATAATAAGATTCGCAGTTTAAGCTAAAATTGCATCAGAATTTGACTCATCTTTTACAAATACAAAACTTTTTACCGATGCATGGAAGAGAACAACAACAGTTCTCATTGCAAATTCCAACTCCCAAATTGTTTGATTTGATTCCAACTTCCAAATTGTCAAAGCCAAATATTTGTTGTGCCTATCAATCAAAATGCATTTTAATTAATTGATACAATTATTAATAAAAAGTAACATTAACATGAAATGCAATTATTAATAAAATGTAGCATTAAAATGAAATGCAATAATTGAAATTAAGAAAAAATGTAAAAAATTACCATAAGTAAATCAGTATGCACATTAAAGGTGGGATAATAGTAGTAAAACTTTGTTTACTTGTTTTTACATCAATGGCCTAACATGATAAATCATTAGAAGATTAATAACATATTACAAAAAGAAAATATTACAAATAATACTTGAGAATTTGTTCCAGAATGATGATGAGTGTAAACCATACTTGTGTTTTCCATGAAAACACTAATTGGTTGCATTTGGTATATATCATAACCAAGTGGTACATAAATAGAAAATTGAAATCATTAAACGATTAGTAACATATACCCAAAAGATAATATTGCAAATAGAACCTGAGAATGTGCTCCATAGTCTCCAGTCATTCTTTTATGACTGTAAACCATACTTGAAAAATCCATTGAAATAGTAAGTGGCTACATTTGCTATTTGTCATAACAAAAAAGGGAAAATTATACAAAACAAGTAAAATAACACATGCGACATTTTGAATTACTGAAAGCTAACCTGATCTTGATGTAATATGGGATGTTGTATGGTGGACATAATATAGGTATATTAGGAATTTTCTTCGAAATCCTGAATAGAATATTTAAACAAAAAAATACTTAAAATTATCATAATATAAATTTTATACATTCAAGGTTTGAAAACATAAAATCAACAAAAATATAACCTGAGTATTGGAATGGGGTATGGGTGTCGAATCTGCCATATTTGTTGAAGTCGTGCAATCTTTAACATACTTTCTTTTCCTTGAACTTTTCTCTAATCTACCCATCAATCTCTTACTTGACTTAGGTTTTGTCTTTATTTTGACACCTCTAATCTTATTCCTTTCACCAAAATTAATATCAGGTTGATTGAACATATTCATTTTAGGATATGACCATTGGGTCAACTCTTCATCTTGTGATATTAGGTTCTCTTCATCAACTCTTCATCTTGTGATATTAGGTTCTCTTCATTAACTAATTCTTCACCTTGCAATTTCTCATCAACCATCTTCAACGTGTTGAGAAGGCAATCTTTCACAATTTTACAAGTATCTCTCTTCTCTGTTGCTCTTGTAACCAATCGCATGCTTAATGCATACAATTCTTTATACCTTATACTTGACAACATTTTAGGATCCAATTCACTTTCATTGATAGTGGAGCTTTTACTATCAAAGAACCATGTTTTTGCTTTCCCAGTATTATGAAAATAATTTTCATGTTAAAAATCTTCAAAACATAAGAACATAAAATGCCAACAAATTCAAACTTTTGACAACTACAATGGACTTCATCATTTGATGAATCATAAGTGATCATATTAGAGTAGCTCTTCCCTATAAGAGTGATCTCATATTTTGTAACTATACCATCTTCACCACAAAGACAAAAACTAGAATCATGAGAATGATTCCATTGATCTTGAAAACATTTAAACACTTTTGGAGTGTAGACATTAACTGCATGCTTTAAAATTTGAACAAGTGTTGACAATGTTGGAGTGCTTACATTACTTCTAAAATTAACTTTTAACTCATCAAATTGACGATCATCAATAAGCCTACAGAAGTGATTAAAAAATTCAAAAAAGTTATGCTGATAACTGATGTACCTTTTTACAATGCTATTTATGCTCTCACCTTGTTGGGTGATGGTCATATCTGCATAAAACATTTGACATCCATAAACCAAAGCCTATTTTTCTTTATATAAAACATACATTTCAACTAATCATTATCTTGAAGTTCATATTTTTGCGGCATCTGATTCCATGCATTGATGGTTGACAGAATAAGGAACACCAATGACCATCGAGGAAACTATCACGCATGGCTGGAAGCCTGGAGCAACTGGCGTTGAGGCCAGAGAGAAGAGATTCATGAGTTAGACGTGCTAGACGTGTTAGCGTGGATGAGTCGACTGCTAGTGGGGTGGTGGACTGAAGTTTGCTTTTACCTTGAAGGCGCAGACACAGATGTTAACGCGTTCTCCCCTATATGTCAGGCGGAGTTTTAATCAAAAGTAGAAGCAGCTTCGAAGAAACCGCTACTTTCTCAACCCTCGGCCCATTTTACCATTCCACACCTTTAAAACCATAGATGGCCTCTTCACTTTCTCACATCCTGGCCCAAGATTCGTTCCTTCTTCAAGTAAATGGAAAGGTCTTAACTTTATTAAGATAGTCTTAACTTTATTAAAATAGAACCACATAGCCACAAAATAGATAAAAGATGGCGGCAGCTTGGCCGTGGCGGTGGGAGGCAGACGTGCATAATAAAGATGGACCACATCTTTATTTTTCCCATCAATGAATAGTATATAAGAATAAGAACTTGTGCAGAGAAGTATAAACATAGGCTTGAATATGTGTTTTTGATTGTTTTGAAAATTATTTTGAAAGGGTTTATTTTATTAAGAATGCTTTGATATTTAGTTTAATTTTTCAAGGGATTGGATTATTAAATTATATTAATTTATTCATTTAATTCTAAAATTAAGATAATTATTTTTTTAATTTGGTTAAAATTAACAATTATATTAATTCCTAATTAATTTTTAAAAAGTAGTTTCTAAAATTAGAATTAATTAGTTTTAATCAGATTGAAATTAATTAATTTTAGATTGAAATTAATAAATTTTAGAAAAGTAATTTCTAAAATTAGAATTAATTATTTTCAATTAGATTGAAATTAATTAATTAGAAAAGTAGTTTCTAAAGTAAGATTAATTAGTTTCAATTATATTGGAATTAATTAATTAGACTCTTTAAAATTAAAAAAAGTGTTTTCTTAAATAATAAAGAAAGTTGTTTCTTAATTAAATTTATTTATTTCAATTTGATTGAGACAAATTAAATTTATGATTTTATTTGTTCAAAGAAGTATTATTTAATTAGAAATTGTTTCTTTATTTATGAATAATAAGTTTCTTGATTTTTAGACAAAACATTTTTCTTGATTAAATTTTGAAAAGTGTTTTCATTTATTAATTAAGAAAAATTTGTTTTCTTTAATATTTTGAAAATAGTTTTCTAACTTATTAAAGAAAGGATTTCTAGTTAGTCAAGAAATAAATCTCTAAATAAATAATATATAATAACTTTTTAAATTAAATTTAAAAGTGTTTTCTTTAATTTTGAAAGTAGTTTCCTTTTAATTTTAGAAAATAGTTTTCTAATTAAGGAAAAATAATTTCTAATTAGATTAGAAATAGTTTTCTAATTGGATTAGAATGTATTATTTATATAATTTTGAAAAGAAGGTTTTTTTTCTCTAAATTATAATAAGTAAGCAGTACAATTTATTGAAAATTATTTTCAATTTAAATTTTGTCCAAGGAGTCAAGATAAATTAGAAATGGTTTCCAATTGGATTTGAAAATTTGTTTTCAAATCAAATTAAATTTCTATTTAGAATAAGAGTTTAATTTATTTAGGAATCAATGATTTTAATCTAATTTAAGTTTTCCAAAGAGTTGGAAATGTTATTTTAGATTATGAAGATCAATAAGTAGAATCAAATGAAGCTTGATGTTTTATGCATATAATTTGATTATGAGCGCATAAGTTGCTTACTTTATTTATATAGTTGATATATTTATTGGATGCATGATAAATTGTATGTTTTATATGTTTGATATTTTACATGCAATTTATGTTTGATGAGACGAATGAAATTAAAATCTCTCATTAAAATATTAAGTACACGTTAAGAACGTGATTGTTGCCTTTCTTTGTTATAAGAATAAATCAGGGTTCTGTTTATTGTAAGGCTTGTTGAGTAAACTCAAGGCCGCTTTAACCCGAATGTATTTAATCTTATGATAGTGGGTTCTACTTAACTAAATTTGTGTGATTTGGATGACCAAACTTACGATGACATGAATTTAGAGGCAAAGTTAGAAACAATATATAAGATATATTTTGGCAAGGGTTGTCACCTAACGGATCTATGAGTCACATGAGTTGTGATTGATAAAATTGTTATCTACCTAATTTAAGTCTAGTTGGTTGTTGAGCAAACTTAAAGTCAACTATATTTGAATGGGATCCTAGCCCACTAGACAGATTAGAGTAATCTTTCCGAATAGTAGTAAGGGCTATTATTTCGAATAAAATAGTGGGAGGAACTAAATACATGATTAAAGTCCTAATTTTATTTGGTAGTTATGGCATATAATTGATTACTTGTTTTCTTACATTTATTTTGTTCTTAGTGTAATAATCTACCTAATTTAGTATAGTTTATACTAAGTTAGTGAACTCAAGTTCTTGGACATAGGATATGTTTGAGAAGGGTTCTCAAAAATTAGAAAAGAAAATTGTATGCTCGTTATACAAATTTGTTATAATCCTTGTTGAGGATTTGGTGTTAAAGTTTTTGAGATATGTCAAAATCTTATTGATGACAAGATGTATTAACATTTTGAGTTAACTAATTTCTCATAATCTTTGATGACAACTTGTAAGATGTATGTCAACACCATGTAACAAGATGCAAGAGGTTGAATAAAGTAGAGCTGAAAGGTATAGTACCTTATTGAAGTTATTCCACTTAATTTAGAATACTAAAAACATAATTATGGACTACAATTAAACACTTTGTTATAGAATGATAATAGTTATCATTAGAAGAAAATGATTGCATGATTTTTCTTGCCTTTATGTGATATGATAGAGATTATATGTATTTCTAATTTTTGCTTAAGAGTATTTGATATTGAATTTAGATTCAACATTATTGTAATATTCAAAGCATGATAAGAAATAGATTGTTAAGTAAAAATAGTTGATCTAAGTTTATGCAAATAGTTTGTATATGTATTGGATAAAAGGAGACTTAAGCTATATATAAATGGCAAGAATAAAAAGTTGGATAATCGAGATTATCCTTTTATGCCATATTGGTTAAATTAATATAACGAGAATCATAAAGTTACATAGTAGGATATATGTATCCTTTTGATTATGAATTGTACGGAACTTGTGAAACTTGTATAGTTAAAGAATAACCAAATCAACCTCTAGTGAAAGGATGATGATGGTATTGAATTGTTAAATCTTATACATGTAATGTATTGGATGGAATAACAATTCATAAAAGGATAATATTATATTTCATTATATTACTAATGACTTTATGTGATATAGTCATATGTATTAAATGAAATGTTGATTTAAAATTTTGAAAAGTTCAAATTGTTTAAATCTAAGTAAAAATTAAGCATTGAGAATGCTGAAGCACTTTGATGAGATTGTTGTGGTGAGTTTTAAATTTTCAGTTATCTATAGGGAATAAGTTTTTTTAGCAAATACCTTCACAAATAAATTCACAAGAGTATGGATTTATGTAAGGAGTAAAATACAATATGAGATATTGTATAATGCAATATTATTTCTCCTATAGCAATGCCTGGTACAATAACTTACTTCTATAGTTTCAATTAAATCAATTAGTAAGATTTCATATTAGATATGAAACCCTAAATTTTTGAAATAGTTAAAGCTAATGATTTAAGGATGTGGTGCTTAGTTGAAGCATATATTATCCATTTAGTTTACAACTAAATTCAGTAATAAAATGTTATGAAATATCCAAAAGGTTAGATATAATCTTACAAATTCATTGAACAAATTGTTTGATTCAATGTATACTTATAGGAGAATGGTTCTCAAGATAAGTAGTCATAGTAAGAAGGAATTTGAAAGGTTCAAATCTCATAAAATTACATCTAATTGGAACTAATGCCTTTAATGATACATTTGATGTATAGTTGAAAGGCTACAAGACAATGAAAGATTCACTTTCACAATGAGTTCAAAGAATTTGTTTTAGAGATGATTATAAATTTATCACATCTACAAGAAGGTAAGTGGGAGTATAGTTGTCCTCTTTAGTGAGACTATATGGAGACATTACTTATAGAGAACAAAAGTTCTAACTTTCAGTTGTCGAACACAAAATTTTCAAGAATAACTTTTGTTGGATATGAAAAAGGCAACAACTTAATTCTGGGAATTAGATCTATAGAGATAGATTGGACATTTTTAACTTGTTCTAAGTCTAAGTACATAGATAATGTACTAAAGATATTTAGCATTTAAGATATCAGATACTTGTAAAGTATTAAAGATAATCATTACTCTATGTGTGAGTTGATATTTAAGTTCAAGATGAAAAAGATACAAGTTTAGAAGTAAATCCTCATTAAGGTTTATTTACTTAAAACAATATCATTTAGGATTGAAAAAGTTCCAATGTAGCATTGGTTGCTAATTTAAGCCATAATACATTTTTGTTTAGTGGAAATGATTAATTGGATCAACAAGTTCTTTAGTGAACTTGATAAAGTTTTTTTGATTGTTCAAGGCAGTAATGTACTGTAGAACATTAGAGCCATTGGGCATGCATAAGGAGTTAATGTCTCATCAAAGATTTAAGAATGTGTTTAGGCAAAATTTCTTAATTATGATGATAATTAAGATGGGAGTTGTAAGATTTAATCAAGTGCTCATTATAGAAAATCTTGTAGAATTCATTCATTAAGTCACTGCCTCAGTAGTAAAATAATCGTCATATGGTGATATTATAAGATACTTAAATGATTGGCTTAGTGTAAGTGGGAGATTGTTAGTTTATATTCTACAGCTAATCACTTTGGTTGTAGTTTACTGACAAATTATTTAAAGGCATTGTTTTTCTTGTACATATTTAGATGTATATGATAAAGTCCATGTGATAATTGTACATTGCAAATGAAATTATAATGAGATTATAATTATGAGGTTAATATTACATTTATGTATTATTCCTAAATTGTTTCTAGTCATTGCTCTATTAAGATTAGACATTAATAGAACGTAAAAAGACTAGCATACGTTTTGTTTTTCCTTATCAAGAAGGTAGTCGATCTCATAGGTTAAAAATAGAGATACTTAAACAAGTGTGTGGGTACTTGCTAGAGAACAAGTTCTCTAAACAGACCCGATATAAGAAATCCATTTGGAATATTACTTGTATGTTATGGAATTCTCATTGTGATGATTGTATAAGTGATCTTTTGACTTGAGATCATCAAAGTTATCTTGTATAGGGATTGCTATATAGTATGAACTGTATGGAGATAGTTGAATGATTAAGATAGGATTCATCACCCCAAAGTAATTAGGGAGAATGTTTCGTTGTTCTCGATTAATATTGATTCAAAAAATCCTTCGCCAAGATAAAATGATATTTTGTAAATAGTTTACAAATATTATTAATTGAATCGATAGCTAATGACAGAGAATTAATATGATTAGATTCAAATTATAGTAGACATTAATTCCATGCTCTATGTCTAATCGAAACATTATATGATGAAATTATTGAATTGTACGGAAAAATTATGCACGTAAAGGTTAGTCAAAACCACATTGACATTTCTAAATATTTGGATTGTTATGATGCGTTGCTAGATGCCAATCTTGATTTATGATTATAAAATGTTTAATTATAGAATTAAAGATAAATTAAAAAGAGTTTTAATTTATCTAATTTTAATTATGAATTAAAATTAAATTTTATAACCATTGTCAACATATTTGAGAACCTAATGAGTCTTATATATAGAATGGGTTGAAGCGAGCAAAGTTAATTTAATTAAGCTAGACTTGATTGTAAAGTTTGAGAAGCTTTATATAAACATGAGATATTTAATAAATAAGGATCAATATGAGATATTGAATCTTATATGGACATAATTGGTAATTAATTAGAATTATTTGTAATTATAATTAAAGTTTAATTGAAATTAGAATTTAATTTCAATTAAATTACTAAAACGTCCAAAGCTTATTATAAATAAGCTTAAGCTCTATGGAGCTAGCACTTCTTGTTTAGCCCTCTCTGTAAGAGTTACAGAGTTCTCTCAACTCATTCTGTGGATACCGTTAGAGGCCAGACACTTGTGTGGCTACGGTGGTTGAGACAAATCAGTTTCGGGAATAATTCGAAAGATACAATAAGATAAAGATCAAGCTTCAGAATAAGAAACGAATTAAATTACGCTTTATTATTATTTATATTAATCATTTTATATAATTAAATAGATTTTGATTTTCAGGAAATTAAAAGTCTCAAAAAAATTTCGTGATTATTCTACTACAATCTGGATCAGATCTCAACCCAATTTTCTAACAACATCTATGGAAATCAGAAAATGAAAATGATTTAAAAAATATTGTATATTCGCAAGAGCTCAGTCATCAATCTTCTTGCATCTTCAGTCGGTCACTGCAGTAGACAAGCATAACAACACATCTCCTCATGAGGTATACCCGGACCTTTTCCTTCTCTAAGCATCCCACCATGTCCTTTACTGCAAGACATACAAGCTTCTGTTACTGTCACTTTGCACCTTCACCTTGCCTTCATGTGCAATGAAAGGACCACAAACTCTTCTTTTTTTCTTCCGTTGATTGATGAATATTATAATGATTGGAAAAATATTAAGGCGGACTCTTCTTATAGGGTAGATGACACTATGGTCGAAGGTCCCCAGCCCCATTAGAAGATGCAAACGTATTATCGCCACCATCACCAAAGCACAACACTTTGGGTCCAAGAAATTCCAGGGAACTGGCTATCAGTGCTCTTTCGAGACCAAGCAAATGTGTTCCCGTTTCTTTCTCTTCATCTCTGCACTTGATGGTCAACTAGGGATTATGGCAAATAGTTTTCAATTAAAATGTCAGGTAATTTTATACAAATGGGGACCAAAGTTTCCAGCCAAAGCCTACAGAAAGGGAGTAGAATTACTGTAGGTGTGTGAAATACCAAATTTTGGTTAGGTGGAAAAGGATTCGTAGTACCCTCGGTAGAGATTGATAAGTGATGTAGTATAATTTCCTTGCGCTTGAATTCCTCCGATCAAGGTCAGAATTCAGATGAAAGTAATATGAGTTGTTCTTGGAGGTCCTCTCCACAGACGAAGAATTAATTGCCAGAATGATATTTAATATGAAGAGATATTTGATTTATTAATGGGCAGTGTTATTTCTATTTTATTGGTGAGCTTTTTTGTTTTTTTGTTCTTTTTAGTTTTTAAAAATAAAACAAAAATTTATTTGGTTATTAATGATCATTATATTTTTATTACTAATATTAATTACATATATAAAACTTAAAGATAAAGACTATCCCGGGCAGTACCACCAGACCTTGTAGCTTGACCTGGGAGGATTTCCTGAGAGTGTTCCGAGAGAACTACATGCCGAAGACTTATATGGATCAGAAATTGAAAGAATTTTTACACCTGAAGCAAGGCAAACTCACAGTGGCAGAGTACGAGATAAAATTCAATGAGCTAATGGGATATGCAACTGCATTGATCCCAACAGAGGAAGAAAAATGTAGACGATTTGAGGACAGTTTGAACATGGAGATCAGAACGAGACTGAACATTTCTAATTTGGGTAGTTTTATAGAACTCCAAGCTGCCTCGACCAGAATTGAACAATTGTTAAAAGATGGTCAGGTAGAGAACAAACAGGAGGTTAGAGGTAAGAGGTAGGATAAGTCTCAGGCTGATTCTGGCAGAAGCTTCAGAAAGTGTCAGAACAGATCGTCTCGATTCTCATCTAGATCGAAACAATCTAGATCTCGAGGAAGAAGTAGATTTGTTCAGTCTAGGGGAGGCAAAGGACAGATGCCCGACAGTCAGTCGCACCAAAATCCTGAATGTGAGCACCGTGGTAAAAAACATGGTGGTGAGTGTTGGCGGATATCGGGAGTAAGTTTTTGATGTGGCTCATATGAGTATTAGATCAAAGATTGCCATAAGATGTTGGAAACACAGTCTAGAGCTAAAGGAGGAATTATGACTGAGACTACAGTTCAACGGAGTAGAGCTGGCAGACCTGCATAAAGAGGCAGAGGTAGAGGTAGGACTCAATCAGCAAGTCCCAGTTTTAGGACTGAGGTGCGGAGCAATCAGTTGCAATCTCAAGCCAGGGCCTACGCCATTACTAAACAGGAGGCACAGGACTCCCTAGATGTGGTAGCAGGTGTGTTGAATGTTTTTAATTTTGAAGCATATGCACTGGTAGATCCAGGATTTACATATTCATTAATCACCCCGCATCTGGCATCTAGATTACATTGTGAGCATGAGACACTGAAATGTGGATTAGCAGTGAGTACTCCAGTGGGTAGCACAACATTGATTGGCGAGGTATGTAAGAGGTGTATAGTTCGGATTAATCAGGTAGAATTAGAAGTTGATTTTATTATATTGCAACTAAGAGAGATAGACCTCATCTTAGGCATAGATTGGCTCACTGCTCATAGAGCAATGATAAATTGTTATACTAAGGAGGTAGTGCTTGAATCTCCTAATCAGCCGAGAGTGGTGTTTCGAGGAGTTAGTCAGGTAGTGCCAGCCTGACTAATTTCATTTCTGAGTGCTTTAAGATTGATCCGAGGTGGATGTGAGGCTTATTTGGCCCTCGTGGTGGATACTCAAAATGAACAACCTATTCAGGATATTCCAGTTGTTAGGGGTTTCTTGGATGTATTTCCAGCTGAACTACCGGGATTGCCTCCTGAAAGGGAGACGGAGTTCACTGTTGATATTATTCCAGGTATTGCTCCTATATCAATTCCTCCATATAGGATGGAACTTGTTGAATTAAAGGAGCTGAAAACCCAGTTGCAGGAGTTGTTAGATAAGGGTTTCATCAGGCCTAGTGTGTCACCTTAAGGAGCTCCGGTATTGTTTGTAAAGAAGAAGGATGGCATCTTGAGATTGTGTATTGATTACCGACAGTTGAATTGGATAATAGTTAAGAATAAATATCCACTGTCAAGGACTAATGATTTGTTTGACCAGTTATAGGGAACTCAGGTGTTCACAAAGTTAGACTTGAGATAGGGATATTACCAGTTGAGGATAGCTGAGGTGGATGTTCCCAAGAGTGCATTTAGAATTAGATATGGGCACTTCAAGTTTTTGGTAATGCCATTTGGATTAACTAATGCTTCGACAGCTTTTATGGCATTGATGAATAAGGTATTTCAACCTTATTTTGATCGCTTTGTGATTGTTTTTATTGATGACATTTTGGTGTACTCGAAGTGTAGAGAGGATCATGCTGCACATCTGAGATTGGTTCTCCAGATAATGAGAGAAAATTAGCTTTATGCCAAGTTCACTAAGTGTGAATTTTGGCTTAATCAAGTAGTATTTTTGGGGTACATAGTGTCTGGACAATGCATTCAAGTGGACCAAAAGAAAATAGAAGCAATAATGAAGTGGGAGGCTTCGAAGAATGTTTCTAAGATCCGAAGTTTCCTTGGATTAGCTGGGTATTACAGAAGGTTTGTCGAGGGATTTTCACTAATCTCAACCCCTTTGACAAAACTTCTGAGAAAGAATATGGCTTTTAGATGGAGTGATGATTGTCATAGGAGTTTTGAGGAGCTAAAGCATCGGTTAACTTCAATACCTATGTTAGTTATCCCATCGAGTTCTGGAGGTTATATTGTGTACAGTGATGCATCTCATCAGGGTTTGGGATGTGTACTGATGCAGAATGGTAAAGTCATAGCTTATGCATCGAGACAATTGAGGTCCCATGAATTTAATTATCTAGTTCATGATTTGGAACTTGCTGCAGTAGTATTTGCTTTAAAATTTTGGAGATACTACCTGTATGGAGAAACTTTTAAGGTGTACACTGATTATAAAAGTTTGAAATATCTGTTGAGTTAGAAGGAGTTAAACTTGAGACAGAGGAGGTGGATAGAATTGTTAAAAGCTTATGATTGTACAATTGAGTATCATCCTGGCAAAGCTAATGTTGTAGTTGATGCATTGAGTAGGAAATCATATAGCAGTGTGGCACAAGTATAGTTATCGAGGTTACCTAGCCTAGTTCAGTTGAGAGCACTGAATGTTGATTTGAATTTGGAGCAGAATGATACATTGATAGCTACTTTGAAGTTGAGACCTACGTTGGTTGAACGAATCAAAGAAGCTCAGAGAAGAGATCTAGATTTAGTGAAGTTAATTAAGAAGTTAAAAGCGAATTTATATTCTAAATTTGAAGTGAGAGATGATACTTTGAGGTTAAAGCAAAGATTATGTGTGCCCAATATTGACAATTTGAGGAAATAGATTTTGGAGGAAGCATATTTAGCAACTTATGCTATAGATCCTGGTACTACTAAGATGTATAACACGTTGAAACAACATTATTGGTGGCTTGGTATGAAAAAAACAAGTAGCATAGTTTGTGTCTAAATGCATAACTTTGCAGTAGGTTAAGGCCGAGCATTAAGCTCCAGCAGGGAAATTACATTCGTTACCTATTCTAAAGTGGAAATGGGAATGAATCACGATGGATTTCATTATGGGTTTACCGAGGACTCCGAGGTAACATGACGCCATTTGGGTCATTGTGGATAGACTGACCAAATCGGCACATTTCTTGCCAGTGAGAGAAAATCTTTCACTAGATCAGTTAGCTTAGTGATATGTGAATGAGGTTGTGAGGTTACATAGAGTTCCAGTATCTATAGTTTCAGACAGGGATCCTAGATTTATCTCAAAATTTTGGGATAGTTTACAGATAGCTTTGGATACCAAACTAAATTTCAGTCCAGCCTTTCATCCTTAGACAGATGGTCAGAGTGATAGAATGATCAAGACTGTCGAGGATATGCTCATGGGATAAATATATAGCTTTGATTGAATTTGCCTACAATAATCAGTATCATAGCAGTATTGGTATGGCTCCATATGAGGTATTGTATGGCAGAAAGTGTCGTTCGCCTTTATACTGGGATGAAGAGGGTCTAAGAATTGTTGAAGGCCCAAAATTGATTCAGGATACCATTGATAAGGTAAAATTGATCTACAGTAGAATTAAAATGGCACAAGATAGACAGAAAAGCTACGTGGATCAACACAGGAGAGATATGGAGTATCAAGTTAGTGTACTGAGATTTGACAAGAAGGGTAAGTTAAATCCGAGGTATATTGGTACATATGAGATAATTGAAAGAATTGGACCATTGACTTATAAGTTAGACTTACCTTAAGAAATGGCTCAGATACATAATGTGTTTCATGTAAGCATGCTTAGGCAATATCGGTCGGATCCAACTCATGTGATAAGGACTCAGGAGATTGAAGTCTCTAGTAATCTGAGCTATGTTGAGGAACCTGTGAGGATAATTGATTACCAGAATAAGCAACTGAGGCACCGGGTGATCCTGATGGTGAAAGTCCTTTGGAAGAATCATTCGAGTGAAGAAGCTATATGAGAAACGGAGGAGCACATGGGGAATCAATACCCCTACCTATTTGATCATTTAGGTAAGAATTTTGAGGAAGAAAGTTTTGTTAGGAGCGGAGAGTTGTAACATCTCAATACCCATGTTAAGGCTAGAATAGTAAATTATGAGAAATTATTAAGAAATTAGGAAAATACACGTCATGCATAAGTTAAATATGTCACACACATTTTTGCACATTCATATGATTGTACATGCATTCATTGACATTTTCCAGGTACAATTGTGTTATTAAAATGTGAATTGTGAATTATTTTGAGCTAAAAATTTATTTGGAGAGTCATATTATTATTTCAAATTTTTGGTGAATTTTAGAAATTTTTGAAAAATTTGGGATATTTTGGACCAATTATATAGTGACATGTGGAGATTATATATATGTGACAAATGGCTAAATTGTATTATGAAATGTGGCAACCTTGCATGTTGATACGTGGCCCACATGTAAGGAACACATGTGGATAAATGTGTTGCTAGAGAGAAATTGCTGAAGCTTGATATATGTCTTTATGTTTTTGTTCTTGATCGGAAACAACTTCTTTACCAAAACTCTTCTCTAGTTCATCCACCGAAACATCAAGTGTTAAATTTTTGTGCTACTGATTCAGTCTCACCTGCTGGAGATTTTGTGGAGCCAAGTATGTTGTTCTGATGGTATTTCTACAGTATAAATATATACATGCATGCATGGGTTTGAGGATTGAGGTTTCGGTGATGAATGAATTAACTGAAGATTTACAAACCATAGATATGTTGTTTTTGCATGTTTGAGGAACCATATGTTGTAAGATATTGTTGAGGTGAGTTGGAGCTACAAGAATCATTGAAATTGTGTTTAGGAAGAGTGTAAAATTATGGGAAAATGATGATCTTAAACTCTATATTTTATTGTACATGCTGTACATGCGTGAATATAAGGTTGTTTTATTATTCATGTATGAATTTGTGTTCCGTAAATAGTAATGAGTTTGGAATGATTTCTGAACTAGGGGACAAGCTTAAGTGAAGCAGTGTTATGGGGAGCAGTATGTAATGTGTAATGCAAAGTTTATATGGAAATGAAGTGTTTGTAAAAAAAATGAGTGTGTTGGAAATTTGAGTTTATCCAATATGCTCTGTTTTTGGTGTAGGGAGTAATTTTCGAATTTTGATCTGTGGTGGCTGATTTTTGAATTAAATTAGGAGTTAAATGGAGTGAAAGAGTAGATAAAAATGAAAGAATATGCATTGGAGGAAAATCTAAGAATTTGAAGATTTATAGTAGAGAGAGAGTTGAAGATGGTAGAGAGAGAGTTGAAGATGGTAAATTAGTGTATGATTGGTTTTGGTGTTTTGAATATAAACTTGAATTTGAATTGTTTTGGGACTAAGTTGAGTTGATATGGAAGTGAATAAGAGGGATAAATGTGAGGGTATAAGTTTGTGATGAGTAATTAAGCAAAAGAGAGGAAGAAGATAGAGGAGTGTTTATGAAAAAATGTGGAGAATTATGTGCAAAAATCGTGATTCTACAGTAGAGGGTGGTAGTGCAAAAAAATCAAACTTTCTAATACTGAATAGTTCTGACACTTTTTGTTATAACTTTTCCATCTGACCTCCAAATGACTTGAAAATTAAACCAATGGACTCCTAAGATATTGTTCTTTCTTCCCGTAAAAATTTAGAGCCATCTTAATTGATTAGAAAAATATTGATTGACTCAAAGTGAGGGTATGTGTTGGAATGTTATGAATTGGAGTATTTTTAAGAACATGCTTCATCATTTTAATTATAACTTGATCTGTAAATTTTTAAATGGATTGATTCTTGATTTAGATTAAACTAGAGACATAATTCTACAACTTTATTGAAGAAGTCAAATTTTAATTCTGTCTCTAAGACTTTCAAATTTGGCATGAAACTGCATCTTAGCTTAGGCTGTAGCATTATCAGGGTCAGAAATCATATCCTGCGGTTATTGAATAAACTGTATTGATATAGGCCGAATTAGACTGAGGTGTCTTCACCAAAGTTATATCTTATTCTCTTAGATTTAAATTGGTATACATTTTGTAATTTTTGGATAGCTGAGGTGAAATATACGAGTTATACAATTCCAGGGTATGATCATGTACTAGCCAAATGTTCAAATATACACAGTCTGTGGTATTGTGGGCATAACTCATAGCATACTGAATCAAATTAGATAATCTTGGATTCATTAGAAACTTAACACATGGTTGAACAATTTTCTAGAAGGAAGTGTTGTCTAATTTTGTCATATACCCTATCAGATTAATTATACAAAGTTGACCCGAAATCATGTGGGTAGAAAATCTGAAGTGGTCAATTAAGTTATGTAATTGATTTCACATTGTTTTATTATGGTCCAAATTATAAATACAAATGATATTAATGAGGACTTTTATATCTGAATGTTTGATGATTAGGATCAATAAGATACCCCAGAATTGTCATTGAACATGCATTGTGCATGCTTTCTATACATTGATGTGCATAAAAGAACACTTGTACATTTGTGCAAAAATGTGATATTTGTGAATGTGTTGTGTATGTTATAGAGGAGCACATCGGACGCCAGTCAGACATTTCTAGACCATCCAGATAATAACTTCTTGGAGTGTATTGTGAGTCATCCTAGATGAATTTCCTAGCATTGATTTAATTTGATTTGTTAAGTTTCTAATTATTAAACTGTTGCGATTGTTTCTGAACTCCGGATTTAAATTCCGAGGAGTATATATTTGGGACTGTATTGGAAATGTTCTGATTTGTTTGATGATTCTAATTGTATTATTCTATGTGAATTCTCAACAAAAGTTGAATGTCAGACTAGGTCCGATGACTGTGAAAGCTTTGTCTGAGCATTTGTATAAAATTGTGATATATGACATATTCAATATTTGATGCATTTCATAAAATGCATGCTCAGATAAAGGTGTTATGACATGAGTAGCCAGTTTGAGGCACTTCCACGTAGAGCTTTGCTCTGTGATATATGTTTCTGCATGTAGAGCTATGTTTTGTGATCTTGTTCTGACTAAGCCCTATGGGCTAATATTTGTATAAGTATGTGATAGGCACTCAGTCGCAGCAATAAGAACGAATGTGAGTCTCATGCATATAACATTCATATAAGACTGAAATTCTTTGAATGATTTGCAAAGCTATAATGAGTGACCATATGATATGCCATATTATATGAGTATCTAAATAATAATTACATGTTCTAAATGAATATTCGTGATATATGTGATGTGTGTTTATAATTCGGTGAAATCATCAATGATGGTTTACTCATTGAGTTCGCAAAACTCATCAAAAATTGCAATGTGATTTTTCAGGTAGACAGGAGACCTAGTTCCTTAGTCAGGACTTAAGGAATCTTTTGGATAGAAAAATAGTTCAGAGGTCTGTCAGCTGACACCAGAAGTGCTGTAGCATTTATTTTATAGTTTTGTTAGAACCTATAAGAGGTTTGGTACATATGTGTATAATGGAAATAGTGTAAGATTTGTGAATGAATGCAATCAATGGGTTTTAAAATTTAGTGACTTCTGATTATATTAGATGACACCATGTGTCAGTTGGATTTGCTTTTGCTCTAACATGCCATTATCATATGATATGTACTTGAATATTCTTAAATGTTTAGGTATGTACCTTGTGGTTGTGGGATGTTGCACTCTGTCTTCAATGTCTTCATAAAAATTATAGATCTTGAAGTTCTCTTTCATACCATCCAAAGAACACCTTAACACGACCTCTCTTGTGAAAGTTATGGCAATTTTTTCAATTCGTCTGACCCTTCGTCTAGCTTCATATGATCTTATCGTCTAGTCCCACTTTTGACCCTACAGATGGTAGAATTTGTCTTCAAGGTCTTCATGAAGGTTGTAGATCTTGAAGTCTCCTTTGGAACCATATAAAGAAATACTTAATCCGATATCTCTAGAGAAAGCTATGCTAGTTGCAAGATATCTTTTGTGTATTGTTCATAACCTTCTTCTTGTCACTGTTCATAATGTATCGTATGGTCCAAATTCTAACCCTTTAGATGACAAAATCTCACTTCAATGTCTTCAGAAAAATTGTAGATATTGAAGTCATCTTTCAAACCCTTTAAGAATGATCTTGACCTGATATCCCTAGAGCAAGTTATGTCATTATTCTGAATAGGCTCAATATGATTGAGGACGGGACCTTGTTTGATTTCCTTCGGCCATAACTTTGTTATCCGACCTCCAAACGAGATGTATCTTGTGTCTAGACAAACTAGAGACATAGAGCTACAAATGATCTGAGGCAATAGAATTTTCACCTAGTCCCTGAAACTTACAATATCTGGATGGAAGTTGAACATAAAATATTTGCTTCAGTATAAGAATGATTCAGAAAATAGAGCCCGACACTTATGATATCAGAGAATGAAGATGAACCAAAAATGACTAATGAGGGCTAATTGGAACAAGCCCTAACTCTTAGAATTCTAAACCACATCGAATGATTTTGGTGTCATTAGAAACTTAAGACAATGGGCGGACAAAGATTCTAAAGAAGTTAATTTGTGATTCCAGTTTGAGATTTCCCAAAATCTGTTCTGAAGTTGAAGCAATGTGTTTGCTCACATTCTATGATGCAATCCAGCACACGTCTTATGACTCCGAATGCTGGGCTCCGAAAGTGGAGTCCAACATTGTTTGGTATTAGAGTAAGAGTTGGCTTCTGATTTCGATGACCAACAATCATAGTGTGTGTCTTGATGTTCTCAATTCCAGTCTCGAGTTTTGACATTGGTGTTATTTATTCCTTCAACTGTTTTTGACATTTCACCAATTAGCCTCCCAAACTATTGTTGAATTTGCTTAGTTAGCACCTGCATGCTCTAACTCATTTTCTTTCAAACATCTGCAGGTATTTCCATATTTGTTGCAGCTCCTTATTACCACGGGGTACATACTGAAACACCCTGAGGATATTCCAGTATATAACCTATGATAATGACATGCTAGAGCAGTCATTACAATCACTTAACATAGCATCATCGATCTTTATTCTCTTGTAAGACATCATCAAGAAAGTCACAAAATTTTAAAACCAAAATTTTCTCATTTCATTTCATAAATCCGAATGTATTTACATTGTGACTTTTAAACACCCATACATGTACATCATCATATCCTAATACAAAATATGCTACATGAAAGAAGAAATTACATAAAAAGTCTATCTAATCTACCAATCTCAGCTGACTGACCTTTGAACTATTTCTTCTTTCCAAAAATACAAGAACTATGTTTCTTATAGAATCTCTCAGTAGTTAGTGTCCTCTCTCGGTCCTGAAAAATCAATGTTGCAAATTTGTTAAGTTTTGTGAACTCGATGAGGTAACCATCATCGATGGTTCACTTAATTCATACAACACATTAACACACGTAACATATACTTCACATCTTTACATCTTGGCATAAAGTATCACATTTCACATTCTCATTTAAATGTAAGACAACCATACGTTTCACTCAATCAACATATGTATTTAAATGTATATGAAATGCTCATGTGACTCTTTTCCAATTATTACATTGTTGTGACCGAATGCTTAAACTATTCCATAACTATTGTAGATTGGGGCTCATTTATACTGTCCCTTGTTCGTTATGGATATAGGGCTCATTTTACACAGTGAGTCTTTAGCTCTTAATCGCATTTGGAGCTTTAAGCTCATTTTCAGTGGCTACTCAGGTCACAACTCTCATTATCTGGTCATACATTCATGTATGAAATGCATCTCTTATATTCAATCAATCATGTCAAAAATCACTTATTTCTTCACATTCACATACAAGTAGTAATTTAATATCACATTAATGCATCAAGTCTTGGACTTTCATTATCTGGCATTAACATAATCAAATCACATTCATAACATCATTCAAAACGTATTATAAAGCAAACAATTAATTGAGTGAAACCATCTAAGTTACTCACTGTTTGCTCTAGAAGCTATTGCCTCGAAGTCTCGATAATGTCTGAACTATGATGCTTTATATGTTCCTCTATATTATGCAAAACATACACATTTATACACATCACAACTTTGCACAATTATAAGTATTCATTTATGCACATATGTATATATGGAATATGTACAATGTATATTCAATGACAGTTCCAGGTATATATCCTTAATACGTGTCTCATAACCAATTAACATGATATTTAAAACATTCCTTAACATCTAAAATACTTTCCTTACTTTAATGGCTCAATCCAACATCAACTAGGCTCATTCAAGTTCATAATCAAGCCTAAATATCTTTGGGAAAAACATTGATGAGTCAATCATCTATAAACAAACATATCTTGGGACAAAAGGTATAACTGTTTCTATAGATGTCTAATTAATGTCATTCTAGGATGCTTTCAAAGAGGACTTCGAGTTCTACAACTTTTATGAAGACCTCAAAGAGAGATTTTTCTATCTAGAGAGTCAAAATCGCAAATTTATGAAAATGTACAGTGAATGTCTGCTAAATGGACATACACTGCACCAAAACAGACATAAACGGGGATGGAATGTTTTCCAAACCCGTGAAGGTTTGTTTAATAGACATGGACGAGGTTAGGAGTCTTTACAAACCTGAGAAGGTCTATTTAGCTGGCCTAAAGTGAAGGATCTTGGCCTCTCGGGCCTCGCGCCCACCCACTTGCAGATATTGTCCGCTTTAGGCCTCGGTCTCTAAGGCCTTGCACCCTCACGATTTTGTTTTTTCAGGACTTCCCAGGAGGTCACCCATCTTGGTACTGCTCTAGCCCTAGCACATTTAACTTTGAAGTTCTAATGGGATCCGGTGCGTTAGGGTTTGAAAAATGCGTCTACAAGGGAGAGGTGCATGTTTCGTTCTCCTCTCCAGCTGATATGGGATACCAAGTACCATTGCCATAACTTTCACAAAAGATGTCGGATTGCTTTTTTTTTTTCTGACAGTTTCAAAGAGAACTTCGAGATATACAATTTTTATGAAGACCTCGAAGCAAGATTTTGCCTTTAAAAGGGTCAAAATTGCAATTTACTATAGCTATCCCGAGAATGTCCGTTTAACGGACATCTTTGATACTATACTTAGGGGTATCCCATATTGGCTGGAGAGGAGAACGAATCATGCCTTATAAGGATGTGGAAACCTCTCACTTGCATACGCGTTTTCCCTGCCCTAGAGCATCGGATCCCATCAGAACTTCGAAGTTAAATGTGCTAGGGCCAGAGCAGTACTAGGATGGGCGACCTCTTGGGAAGTCCTGGAAAAACAAAACCGTGAGGGGGCGAGGCCCAAAGCGAACAATATCTGCAAGCAGGTGGGAGCGAGATCCGAGAGGCCGAGGCCCTATAGATGTGAGGATCAAGAGGCTGAGGTCCTACAATTGGTATTAAAGCCAGTACTCGAGCGATATGCCAGCGCAGACGCTGGTCCTCCTGAGGAGGGGTGGATACTTAGGGGTATCCCATATCGGCTGGAGAGGAGAACAGAGCATGTCTTATAAGGATGTGGAAACCTCTCCCTTATAGACGCGTTTTTCATGCCTTAGCATACCGGATCCCATCATAACTCCGAAGTTAAACGTGCTAGGGCCAGAGTAGTACCAAAATGGGTGACCTCTTGGGAAGTCCTAGAAAAACAAAACCGTGAGAGCGCGAGGCTCTAGAGATCGAGGCCAAAAGTGGACAATATCTGCAAGTGTCCTACATAAAGTCCATCCAACGAATATAGGTGAGACAAAACTCAATCAAGAGCCTTCCCAAAGGTTTCTACATAT
>JANVCQ010239885.1:0-22281 GCA_025531925.1 Erythroxylum plowmanianum
ACTTGCCATGGCCATGTGCAGGCATACTCAGTAGTGGGAAAATCAGCAAAAACAGGCCCAGGTGGGGCAAGAATTGTTGATTTTTCATTAAAAAACTCGTCGATTATAGCCTTCCCCTGCGATTGACACCGTCTGGATACCAAGTCAGGGCTGTGGGCACTCACTATGATCAAATGCGGCATACTCGGTAAGGGAAAATTAATAGAAACAGGACCAGGTGGGGCACAAATTGTCAGTTCTCATCGAAAACTCACTGATTATAGTCTTTCCCCTAGGACCGACACCATCGGGTGATCAGGTTGAGGCTGTGGGCCGTTGTCGTGGGCATGTGCGGGTGTACTCGATAGTGGGAAAATCTGTAGAAACAGGTCCAGTTGGGGCTTGAATTGTCAATTTCTCATCAAAAACTCACCGCTTAATAGCCTTCCCTCTATGACCGACACCATCAGGAGACCAGGTCTGGGTCGTTAGCACTTACCGCGACCATGTGCAGGAATACTCAGTAGTTGGAAAATTAGCTAAAAAATGCCCAGGTGGGGCATGAATTGTTAGTTTCTCATCGAAAACTCACCGATCATAGCCTTCCCCCATGACCGACACCATCAGGAGACCAGGTCGAGGCCGTGGGTAGTTGTCGTGGCCATTTGCGACCGTACTTGGTAGTGGGAAAATTAGCAAGAATAGGCTTGTGTGGGGCATTATCGGTTTCTAATCGAAAACTCGCTTATTATAGCCTTGCCCCCATAACCGGCACGGTTAGGAGACCAGGTCGGGGTCATGGGCACATGCCATGCGCCATGTGTGGGCATACTAGGTTGTAGGAAAATCAGCAAAAACAAGGCTAGTTGGTCATGAATTGTCAATTTCTCATCGAAAACTCGCCGATTATAGCCTTACCCCATGATCAACACTATCGGGAGACTAGGTCAGGCTGTGGGCACTTGTCGTCGCCATGTGCGGGAATACTCAATAGTGGGAAAATCGGCAGAAACAGACCTAGGTGGGGCAAGAATTGTCGGTTTCTCATAAAAAACTCGTCGATTATAGCCTTCCCTTATGATCGACACTGTCGGGATACTAGCTCGAGGTCGGGGGCACTCACTACGACCAAATGCGGGCATACTCGGTAGGGGTAAACCAATAGAAACAGGACCAGGTGGGGCACAAATTGTCAGTTTCTCATCGAAAACTTGCCGATTATAGCCTTCCCCTATGACCAACACTATCAGGAGACTAGGTCGAACCCGTGGGTAGTTACCACAGTCATGTGCGGGCATACTTGATAGTGAAAAAATTAGCAGAAATAGGCCCAGGTGGGGCACCAATTGTCAGTTTCTCATCAAAAACTTGTCAATTATAGCCTTGCCCCCACTACTGACACTGTTGAGAGACCAGGTTGGGGTCGTGGGCACATGCCACGGCCATGCACGAGCATTCTTAATTGTGGGAAAATAAGTGAAAAAAGGTCAGCTGGTCACGGATTGTCTGTTTCTTATCAAAAACTCGCCGATTATAGCCTTACCCCCATGACTGGCACTGTCGAGAGGCTAGGTCGAGACCGTGGGCACTTGCCGCGGCCATGTGCGGGCATATTCGGCAGTAGGAAAATCAGCAGAAACAGGCCTAGGTGGGGGAAGAATTATCGGTTTCTCATTAAAAACTCACCGATTAATTACCTCCCCCCATGACTGACACTGTCGAGAGACCAGGTCAGGGCCGTTAGCACTTACCGCGGCCGTGTGCAGGCATACTCGGTAGTGGGAAAATCAGCAAAAATAGGCCGAGGGGGCACGAATTGTTAGTTTCTCAAAGAAAACTTACCGATTATAACCTTCCCTCATGACCAGCAAAGTTGGGAGACTAGGCTGGGGTTGTGGGCTCTTACCGCGACCATTTGCTGGCATACTCGATAGTGGAAAAATAAGTAGAAATAGGCCTAGTTGGGGCAAGAATTATCAGTTTCTCATCAAAAACTCGCCGATTAATCGCCTTCCCCCATGACCGGCACCATCAGGAGACCAAGTCGGGGCCGTCAACGCTTACTACGACCATGTGCGGGCATACTTGATAATGGGACAATCAGCAAAAATAGGCCCAGGGGGCACGAATTGTCAGTTTCTTAAAGAAAACTTATCGATTGTAGCCTTCCCCCATGACCGGCACAGTCGGGAGATCAGGTTGGGGTTGTGAGCTCTTACCGCAACCATGTGTTGGCATACTCGGTAGTGGGAAAATCAGCAGAAACAGGCCCAAGTGGAGCATGAATTTTGGTTTCTCACCGAAAACTAGTCGATTATAGCCTTGCCCCCACTATCGGCACCATCAGGAGACCAGGTCGGGGCTGTGGGCATATGACGCAGCCGTGCAGGGGCATACTTGATTGTGGGAAAATCAGTGAAAAAAGGCCAGTTGGTCACGAACTGTCGAGAGACCAGGTCGGGGGCATGGGCACACGTCGCGACCATGTGCAGGCATACTCGGTAGTGGGAAAATCAGGAGAAACAATGCCAGTTGGTCATGGATTGTTGATTTCTTATCGAAAACTCATCGATTATAGCCTTACCCCAGGACTCGCACTGTCAGGAGATCAGGTCAGGGTCGCGGGCACTTTACACTGCCATGTGCAGGCACGAATTGTCGATTTCTCATAAAAAACTCACCGATTATAATCTTGCCCCATGATCGACACCGTCGGGAGACCAGGTTGGGGCCGTGGGCACTTAGCGCGGTCATGTGCAGACATACTCAATAGTGGGAAAATCAACAAAAACAAGCCCAGTTGGTCGCGGATTGTGAGTTTCGCAACGAAAACTTGTCGATTATAGCCTTACCCCACGACCAGCACTGTCGGAAGACTAGGTCGAGGCTGTGGCCACTTGCCATGGCCATGTGCATGCATACTCAGTAGTGGGAAAATCATCAAAAACAAACCCAGGTGGGGCAAGAATTGTCAATTTTTCATAAAAAAACTTGCCGATTATAGCCTTCCCTCGCGATTGACACCGTCTGGATACCAGATCGGGGTCGTGGGCACATGTCACGGCCATGCACGGGCATACTTGATTGTGGGAAAATAAGTGAAAAAAGGCCAGTTGGTCACGGATTGTCTATTTCTTATCAAAAACTTGCCGATTATAGCCTTGCCCCCATGACTGGCACTGTCGGGAGACTAGGTCGAGACCGTGGGCACTTGCCGCGGCCATGTGCGGGCATACTTGGCAATGAGAAAATCAGCAAAAACAGGCCCAAGTGAGGGAAGAATTATCAGTTTCTCATTAAAAACTCACCGATTAATTGCCTTCGCCCATGACTGACGTCGTCGGGAGACTAGGTCGGGGCCATCAGCACTTGTCGCGGCCATATGCAGACATACTCGGTAGTGGGAAAATCAGCAAAAATAGGCCCAGGGGGCACGAATTATCAGTTTCTCAAAGAAAACTTACCGATTATAGCCTTCCCCCATGACCGACACAGTTAGGAGACCAGGTCGAGGTTGTGATCTCTTACCGCGACCATATGCTGGCATACTCGATAGTGAAAAAATTAGTAGAAACAAGCCTAGGTGGGGCAAGAATTGTAAGTTTCTCATCACAAACTCGCTGATTAATCTCATTCCCTCATGATTGGCATCGTCAGGAGACCAAGTCGGGGCCATAAGCACTTACTGCGACCATTTGCGGGCATACTCGATAGTGGGAAAACCATCAAAAATAGGCCTAGGGGGCACGAATTGTCAGTTTCTTAAAGAAAACTTACCGATTATAGCCTTGCCACATGATCGGCACAGTCGAGAGACCAGGTTGGGGTTGTGAGCTCTTACCGTGACCATGTGCTAGCATACTCGATAGTGGAAAAATCAACAAAAATAGGCCCAAGTGGAGTATGAATTTCGGTTTCTCATCGAAAACTAGTCGATTATAGCCTTCTCCCATGATCGGCATCATCGGAAGACTAGGTCGGGGTCGTGGGCACATGCACGGGCATACTTGATTGTGGGAAAATCAATGAAAAAAGACCAGTTGGTCACAGGTTCTTATTTTCTTATCGAAAACTTGTCGATTATAGCCTTGCCCCCATGACCGACACTGTTGGGAGACCAGGTCGGGACCGTGGGCACTTGTCGGGGCCATGTGTGGGCATACTCGATCGTGGGAAAATCAATAAAAACAGGCCTAGGTAGGGCATGAATTGTCAGTTTCTCATCAAAAACTGGCCACTTAATCGCCTTCCACTATGACCGACACCGCTGGGAGACCAGGTCGGGGCTGTTATCACTTACTAAGGCCATGTGCGGGCATACCCGGTAGTGAGAAAATTAGCAAAATAGTCCCAGGGGGAATGAATTGTCAGTTTCTCAAAGAAAACGTAATCGATTATAGCCTTCCCCTAGGACCGGCATAGTCGAGAGACCAGGTCGGGGTTGTGGGCTCTTACCTCGACCAAGTGTTGGCATACTCGATAGTGAGAAAATCAGTAAAAACAGGCCCAGGTGTGGCATGAATTTCAGTTTCTCATAAAAAACTCGTCGATTATAGCCTTGCCCCCACGACCGACACCGTCAGGAGACCAGGTCATCGTCAGGAGACCAGGTCAGGGCTGTGGGTACTTGCTGCGGCCATGTGCAGGCATGCTCGATAGTGGAAAAATAGCAAAAATAAGCCCCGTTCGGTGATGGATTGTCAGTTTCTCATCGAAAACTTACCGACTATAGCCTTGCCCACATGATCAGCATCGTTGGGAGAGCAGGTCGGGGGCGTGGGCACTTGCCGTAGCCATATGTGGGCATGCTCGGTAATGGGGAAATCAACAGAAATAGGCCCAAGTGGGCCACAAATTGTCAGTTTCTCATCGAAAGCTCGCCGATTATAGCCTTACTTCGATAACTAGCACCGTAGCGACACCAGGTTGGGGTCGTGGGCACTTATTGCGACCATGTGCGAGCAAACTTGTTAGTGGGAAAATTAGCGAAGAAAACCCCCAATCGGTTAGGGATTGTCAGTTTCTCATCGAAAACTCACCGATTATAGCCTAGCCCCTATGACCAAGACCGTCGGGAGATCAGGTCGGGGTTGTGGGTACTTACCGTGGCCATGTTCGGACATACCTGATAGGGAAAAATCAGCAGAAATAGGCCCAAGTAGGGCACGAATTGTCAGTTTCTCATCAAAAACTCGCCGACTATAGCCTTCCCCTATAACAGGGACCGTCGGGAGACCAAGTCGGGGCCATGAGCATTTCTCGTGGCCATGTGCAGGCATACTCGATAGAGGGAAAATAAGCAGAAACAGGCCCAGGTAGGGTGCGAATTGCCAGTTTCTCATCGAAAACTCATCGATTATAACCTTACCCTTATTACAAGCACCATCGGGAGACCAGGTCGAGTTCGTGGCCACTTGCCGTGACCATATCAGGGTGTAGCTGATAGTGGGAAAATTAGCAGAAACAAGTCCAAGTGGGGCACGAATTGTCAGTTTTTCATAAAAAACTCACCGATTATAGTCTTCCCCCATAACCAGCACCGTTGAGTCGTCGACACTTGTTGCAGTCATTGCGGGCATACTTGGTAGTGGGAAACTCAGTTCAAACAAGCCCCAGTGGGCACTTGCCGTGACCATATGCGGGCGTACTTGGTAGTAGGAAAATCAGCAAAAATGAACCCTAATTGATCAACGATTATCGATTTCTCATCGAAAACTCGCCCATTATACCCTTGTCCCCATGATCGGCACCGTCGAGAGACCAGATCGGGGCTGTGGACACTTGCTACGGACATGTGCGGGCATACTTGTTAGTGGGAAAATCGATGAAAATGAGCCCCACTCGATCACGAATTGTCAGTCTCTCGTCAAAAACTCTCCAATTATAACCTTACCACCTATGACTGACACCGTCGGGAGACCAAATCGAGGTCGTGGGCATTTTCTAGGATCATGTGCGGGCATACTCGATAGTGGGAAAATTAGAAGAAACAAGCCTATGTGGTGTACAAATTATCGGCGATGTGCGTGCATACTCGATAGTTAAAAATTAGCAAAAACAAACCCATATGGGGCACGAATTATCAATTTTTCAATGAAAACTCGCCCATTATAGCCTTCCCCCATGATCGCCACCATAAGGAGACCAGGTTGGGGCTGCGGGCACTTGCAACAACCATGTGTAGGCATACCCGACAGTGGAAAAATTAGTGTAAACAAGCCCCAATCAGTCACGAATTTTCAGTTTCTCATCGAAAACTCGCCTATTATAACCTTGCCTCCCATGACCGGCACCATCGGTTGACAAGGTCAGGGTCGTGGGCCTTTACCGAAGTCATGTGCAGGCATACTTAGTAGAGGGAAAATCAGTGAAAACAAGCCCCAATCTGTCACGGATTGTCAATTTCTCATCGAAAACTCATTGATTATAGCCTTGCCCATATGACCGATGCCGTCATGAGACCAGTTCAGGGGCGTGGCCACTTGCCACAGCCATGTGTGGGCATACTCAATAATGGGAGAATCAGGAGAAACAGGCCCAGGTGTGGAAAAAATTATCGATTTCTCATCAAAAACTCGTTGATTATAACCATCTCCCCATGTCTGTCACCGTCAGGAGACCAGTTTGGGGCCTTGTGCACCTGACGCGGTCATGTGCAGGCCTGCTAAATAGTGGGAAAATTGGCAAAAACAAGCCCCAGTCGATCACGAATTGTCAGTCTCTCATTGAAAACTCTTCGATTAAAGCTTTGCCCCCATGACCGGCACCATCAGGAGACTAGGTCGGGGCTAAGGGCATTTGCTGCGGCCAAGTGCGGGCATTGTTGGAAGGGGGAAAATCGACATAAACAGGCCCAGGTGGGGCGCAAATTATCAGTTTTTCAACCAAAACTTGCCTATTATAGCCTCCCCCCAGATCACCACCATTGGGAGACCAGGTCGAGGTCACGAGCACTTGCCGCAGCCATGTGCAGGCATACTTGGTAGTGGAAAAATCAGTGCAAACAAGCCCCAATCAGTCACAGATTGCCAGTTTTTCATCGAAAACTTGTCGATTATAACCTTGGATCCCATAACTGACACCGTCAAGATACAGGTCGGGGCCGTGGGCCCTTACTGAAGGCTTGTGTAGGCATACTCGGTAGTGGGAAAATTATTGAAAAGAAGCCCCAATCGGTCACGGATTGTCGGCTTCTCATCAAAAACTCACCAATTATAGCCTTGTCCACATAATCGATGCCATCGTGAGATCAGGTCAGGGGTATGGGCACTTGTCACAGCCATGTGTGGGCATACTCGATGGTGGGAGAATCAGGAGAAACATGCCCAGGTGTGGCACAAATTATTAATTTCTCATCAAAAACTCGTCGATTATAACAATTACCCCATGATCGGCACCGTCGAGGGACTAGGTCGAGGCCTTGTGCACTTGACGCAGTCATGTGTGGACACAATTGATAGTGGGAAAATCGGCAAAAACAAGCCCCAATCGGTCACAAATTGTCTGTCTCTCATTGAAAACTCTCCGTTTATAGCCTTGCCCCTATAATCGGCATCGTCGGGAGACCAGGTCAGGGCTTAGGGCACTTGTCGCGGCCAAGTGCGAGCGTAGTCAAAAGGGGAAAAATCAGCAGAAACAGGCCTAGGTGGGGTATAAATTATCGATTTCTCATCAAAAGTTCACCGATTATATCCTTCCCCCATGGTTGACACTATCGGGAGACCATGTCAGGGCTGTGGGCACTTGATGCGGCCATGTGTGGGCATACTCAGTTGTTGAAAAATCAGGAGAAATAGGCCCAGGTGGAACACAAATTGTCAATTTCTCGTCGAAAACTTACCGATTATAGCCTTGCCCCCATGACCGTCACTGTCGGTAGACCAGGTCGAGGCAGTGGGCACTTATCGTGACCAAGTGCAGGCATACTCAGTAGTGGGAAAATCAACAAAAATAAGCCCAGTCAGTGACAAATTGTATGATTCTCATCAAAAACTCGTCGATTATAACCTTGCCCCTATGACCGACACTGTCGGGAGACCAGGTCCGGACCGTGGGCACTTGTCGCAACCATGTGCGGACATACTCAGTAGTGAGAGAATTAGCATAAATAGGCTTAGGTGGGGCACAAATTGTCGATTTCTCATAGAAAACTTACCGATTATAACCTTCCCCTATTGACCGATATCGTTGGGAGACTAGGTCGAGGCCATGGGCATTTGTCGCGGCCATGTGCGGGCATACTTAGTAATGGGAGAATCAGCAGAAATAGGCTCAGGTGGGGCATAAATTGTCGATTTCTCATCGAAAACTCACTGATTATAACTTTCTCTCATGACCGATACTGTTGGGAGACCAAGTCGGGGCCATAGGCATTTGACGTGACCATGTGTGGGCATACTTGGTTGTGGGAAAATTAGCAGAATTAGGCCTAGGTGAGCCATGACTTGTCGGTTTCACATTGAAAAATCACCGATTATAGCTTTGCCCCCATGACCGGCACCATCGGGAGATCAGGTCGGGGCTATAGGCACTTGCCATGGCTATGTGCGGGCATACTCGGTAGTGAAAAAATTAACAAAAATAAACCTAGTCGATCACGAATTGTCAGTTTCTCTTCGAAAACCCGTCAAATATAGCCTTGCCCCCATGATCGGCTCCGTCTGGAGACCAAGTTGGGGTTGTGGGCACTTGCTGCAGCCATGTGTGAGCATACTCGATAGTGGGAGAATCAGCAGAAATACGCCCAAGTGGGCCACGAATTGTCAGTTTCTCATTAGAAACTCACTGATTATAACCTTTTCCCTATGACCGACACTGTTGGGAGACAAGGTCGAGGCCGTGGGCTCTTGACGTAGCCATGTACCACCATACTCAGTTGTGAAAAAATTAGCAGAAATAGGCTAAGTGGGGCATGAATTGTCAATTTCTCATCGAAAACTCACCAATTAGAACCTTCCCCCCATGACCGACACTGTCAGGAGACCAAGTCAGGGCCGTGGGCATTAGACTCAGCATGTGCAGGCTTGCTTGGTTGAGGGAAAATCAGCAAAAGCAAGTCCAAGTGGGGCACGAATTGCCAGTTGCTCATGGAAAACTCGCCAATTATAGCCTTATCCCCACGATCGGCACTGTTGGGGATCATGTTGGGGCCGTGAGCACTTGCCGCAGCCATTTGCGGGCTTACTCGGTAGTGAAAAAATTAGTGAAAAAAAGCCCAATCGGTCAAGGATTGTTAGTTTCTCATCTAAAACTTGCCGATTATAGTCTTGCCCCGATGACCGACACCGATGGGAGACCAGGTCTGGGCCGTGGGCACTTGCCACAGCCATGTGCGAGTGTACTTTGTAGCAAAAAAATTGGTGAAAGCTCGACGGTTATAGCCTTGCCCCTATGACCGGCACAGCTGGGAGACCAGGTCGGGGCAGTGGAAAGTTGCCACGATCATGTGCGAGCATACTCAGTAGTGGGAAAATCAGTGAAAACATGCCCAGTCGGTCATAGATTGTCAGTTTCTTATCAAAAACTCACCGATTATAGCCTTGCCCCCATTATCGGCGTCCTTGAGACACCAGGTTATGGCCGTGGGCACTTATCACGGCCATGTGTAGTCATACTATGTTGTAGGAAAATCATTGAAAATAAGCCCCATTCGGTCACGAATTGTCAGTCTCTCATTGAAAAGTTTTTCGATCATAGCCTTGCCCCTATGACCGACACCATCAGGAGACTAGGTCGGGGCTAAGGGCACTTACCGCGACCAAGTGCGGGCATAGTCAGAAGGGGAAAAATGAGCATAAACAGGCGCAGGTGGGGCACGAATTATCAGTTTTTCAACAAAAACTTGCCTACTATAGCCTTCCCCCCAGATCGCCGTCATCGGGAGACCAGGTCGGGGTCGCGGGCACTTGTCACGGCCATCTGCAAGCTTACTTGGTAGTGGAAAAATCACTGCAAACAAGCCCCAGTCAGTCATGGATTGCCAGTTTCTCATTAAAAACTCGCCGATTATAACTTTGTCTCCCATAACTGGCATCGTCGAGACACTAGGTCGGGGCAGTGGGCCCTTACTAAAGCCTTATGCAGGCATACTTGGTAGTGGAAAAATCAGTGAAAAGAAGCCCCGATTGGCCACGGATTGTCTGTTTCTCATCAAAAACTCACCAATTATAGCCTTGCCCACATGATCGACGTCATCGTGAGCCCAGGTCAAGGGTGTGGGCACTTGCCACGACCATGTGTGGGCATACTCAGTAATGGGAGAATGAGGAGAAACAGGCCCAAGTGTGGCACAAATTATCAATTGCTCATCAAAAACTCATCGATTAAAACAATCCCCCCATGATCGGCATTGTCGAGAGACCAGGTCGGGGCCTTATGCACTTGACACAGTCATGTGCGGACACACTTGATAGTGGCACAATTGGTAAAAACAAGCCCCAGTTGGTCACGAATTGTCGGTCTCTCATCAAAAACTCTCCGATTATAACCTTGCCCCCATAACTGGCACCGTCAGGAGACCAGGTCGGGGCTAAGGGCACTTGTCGCAGTCAAATGCAAGCATAGTTGGAAGGGGGAAAATCAACAGAAATCGGCCCAGGTGGGGCACAAATTGTCAGTTTCCCATCGAAAACTCGTCGATTATTGCCTTGACCCATGTCCGATATCGTCGGGAGAACAGGTCGAGGCCATGGGCATTTGTTGCTGCCATGTGCGGACACACTCAATAGTGGCAAAATTAGTAGAAATAGGCCTAGATGGAGCACAAATTGTGGGTTTCTCATTGAAAACTCGCTGATTATAGCCTTGCCCCTATGACCGACACCATCAGGAGACCAGGTCGGGGTCGTGGGCACTTATCGTGACCTTGTGTGGGCATACTCAGTAGTGGGAGAATCAGCAAAAACAGGCTTAGGTGGGGCACAAATTGTCGATTTCTCATAGAAAACTCACCGATTATAACCTTCCCCCAATGACTGGTACCATCGGGAGACGAGGTCGGGGTCATGGGCATTTGTCGCGGCCATGTGCAGGCATACTCAGTAATGGGAGAATCAGCAAAAGGAAGCTCAGGTGGGACACAACTTGTCGATTTCTCATCAAAAACTCACCGATTATAACCTTCCCCCATGACCAACACCGACGAGAGACCAGGTTGGGGCCATGGGCATTTGACGCGACCATGTGCGGGCATACTTGGTTGTGGGAAAATCAGCAAAAACAGGCGCACGTGGGCCTTGAATTGTCAGTTTCACATCGAAAACTTACCGATTATAGCCTTGCCCCCATGACCGGCAATGTCGGGAGATCTGGTCGGGGTTGTGGGCACTTGCCATGGCCATGTGGAGGCATACTCGGTAGTGGGAAAATTAGCAAAAACAAGGCCAGTCGATCACAGATTGTTAGTTTCTCTTTGAAAACTCGTCGATTATAGCCTTGCCCCTATGACCGACTCTATTTGGAGACCAGGTCAGGGTTGTGGGCACTTGCCGCAACCATGTGTGAGCATACTCGATAGTGGGAGAATCAACAAAAATAGGCCCAAATGGGCCACGAATTGTTGGTTTCTCATCAGAAACTCACCGTTTATAACCTTCCCCCATGACCAACACCGTTGGGAGACTAGGTCAAGGCCGTGGGCACTAGACGAGGTCATGTGCAAGCTTGCTTGGTTGTGGGAAAATCAGTAAAAACAGGCCTAGGTGGGGCATGAATTGTCAGTTTCTCATCAAAAACTCGTCGATTATAGCCTTATCCTCACGACCGGCACTGTCGGGGACCAGGTTGGGGCCGTAGGCACTTGTCGCGACCATCTGTAGGCTTACTCGATAGTGGAGAAATCAGTGAAAACAATCCCAGTCGGTCACAAATTACCAGTTTCTCATCTAAAACTTGCTAATTATAGCCTTGCCCCGATGACCAGCACCGACGAGAGGCCAAGTCTGGGCCGTGGGCACTTACCACAGTGATGTGTGAGTATACTCTGTAGCGAAAAAATCATCAAAAACAAGCCCAGTTGTTCACAAATTGTCAGTTTCTCATCAAAAGCTCAACGATTATATCCTTGCCCTCATGACTGGCACTATCGGGAGACGAAGTCGGGGCTACGGGCACTTGACGTGGCATGTGTAGGCATACTAGGTTGTGGGAAAATCAATAGAAACAGGCCCAGGTCGAGCACGAATTGTCAGTTTCTCATCGAAATCTTGCCGATTGTGACCGATACAGTCGGGAGACCAGGTTGGGGCAGTGAGCACCTACCACGACCATGTGTGGGCATACTCAGTAGTGGAAAAAATAGTGAAAACTTGCCCAGTTGGTCACAAATTGTCAGTTTCTCATCAAAAACTCACCGATTATAGCCTTGCCCTCGTGACCGGCATCGTTGGGAGACCAAGTCGTGGCCATAGGCACTTGTTGCAGCCATGGGAAATCATACTCGGTAGTGGGAAAATTAGCAAAAACAAGTCTAGTTGGTCACGGATTGTCAGTTTTTCAACAAAACATGCCGATTTTAGTCTTCCCGTATGACCGGCACCGTCGGGAGACTAGATCAGGTCTATGGGCACTTGCCGCGGCCTTGTGCAGTCATACTCAATAGTGGAAGAATCAGTAGAAACAGGCCCAGGTTGGGCATGAATTGTCAATTTCTCATAAAAAAACTCACCTATTACATCCTTCCCTCATGATCGGCACTGTCGGGACACCAGATCGGGGTCGTGGGCATTTATCGTGCCCATGTGTGGGCATACTCAAAAGTGGGAAAATTGGTGAAATCAAGCGCTAGTTGGTCACGAATTGTCAGTCTCTTATGAAAAACTCTCCAATTATAGCCTTGCCCCCTATGATCGACAACATCGGGAGACCAGGACGGGGTGATGGGCATTTACTGCGGTCATGTGCAGGCATACTCGATAGTGGGAAAATCAGCAAAAATAGGCCCAGGTGGGGCACAAATTGTCGTTTTCTCTATAGCCTTACCTCCATGATTGGCACCATTGGGAGACCAGGTTGTTCAGGCATACTCAGTAGTGGAAAAATCAGTGTAAGCAAGCCCCAGTCGATCACGGATTGTCAGTTTCTCATCAAAAACTCGCCGATTATAACCTTGCCCTCATGTCCGACAATGTTGGGAGACCAGGTCGAGGCCGTGGGCATTTACTGCAGCTAGGGGTAGACATACTCGGTAGTGGGAAAATTAGTGAAAATAAGCCCCATTCAATCAAGGATTTTCAGTTTCTCATCGAAAAATCACCAATTATAGCCTTGCCCCCATGATCGGGATCGTCAAGAGACCAGCTCGGGGCCATGGGCACTTGTCGCAACCATATGTGGGCATACTCGATAGGGGCTGTGGGCACTTGATGTGGCCATGTGTGGGCAAACTTGATTGTGAGAAAATCAGCAGAAATAGGCCCAGGGGGCACAAATTGTCAATTTCTCATCGATAACTCATCAATTATAGCCTTACCCCAATAACCAGCACCGTCGGGAGACCATGTCAGGGCTGTCGGCACTTCATGCAGCCATGTGTGGGCACACTTTGTTGTGGGAAAATCAGACGAAATAGGCCTATGTGGGGTATAAATTGTCGGTTTGTCATCAAAAACTCACCGATTATAACCTTCCCCCATGACTGGCACCGTCGGGAGACCAAGTCGGGTCGTGGCACTTATCGCAGCCATGTGTTGGCATACTAGGTTGTGGGAAAATCAATAGACATAGGCCTAGGTGGGACATGAATTGTCGATTCCTCAACAAAAACTCACCGATTATAACCTTCCCCCCATGACCGGCACCATCGGGAGACCAGGTCGAGGCTGAGGGCACTTGGCACAACCATGTGCAGGCACACTAGGTTGTGGGAAAATCAGCAGAGACAGGCCCAGATGGGGCATGAATTTTTAGTTTCTCAACAAAAACTCACTGATTATATCCTTGCTCCCATGATCGACACCATCGAGAGACCAGGTCAGGGCAGTGGGCACTTGCCGCGGCCATGGACGGGCATACTCAGAAGTGGAAAAATAAGTGAAAACAAGCACAGTCAGTCACAGATTGTCAGTTTATCATCAAAAACTCGTCGATTATAGCCTTACCCCATGATTGGCACTATTAGGAGACCAGATCGGCACCGTGGGAACTTGCCATGGCGATGTACAGGGATACTCGATAGTGGGAGAATCGGCAAAAATAGGCCCAGGTGGGGTATAAATTGTTGATTTCTTATCGAAAGTTCATCGATTATAACCTTCCCCCCATGGTCGACACTGTCGGGAGACTAGGTCAGGGTCGTGGGCACTTGACTCAGCCATTTGTGGGTATGCTCGACTGTGATAAAATTAGTAAAAACAGGCCCAAGTGGGGAACAAATTGTCAGTTTCTCATCAAAAACTCGCCGATTATAGCTTTGCCCTTATGACCGGCATTGTCAAGAGACTAGGTCAGGGTTGTGGGCCCTTGTTGCAACCATGTGTGGGCATACTCGATAGTAGGAAAATAAGTGCAAACAAGCCCCAGTATATCACAGATTATCAATTTCTCATCAAAAATTTGTTAATGATGGCCTTGCGCCCATGACCTGCACCGTTAGGATACCAGGTCAAGGCTGTCGACCCTTACCACAGTCACGTGCAAGCATACATGGTAGTGGGAAAATCAATGCAAACAACCCCCAGTCGGTCACGAATTTTTGGTTCCTCATCGAAAACTCGCCGATTATAGCTTTGCTCCTCATGACAGGCACCGTCAGGAGATCAGATCGGGGCCGTTGGCATTTTCTTTGGCCATGTGCAGGCATACTCAATAGTGAGAACATGAGTAAAAACAAGCCCCAGTCGGTCATCAAAAACTCGTCGATTATAGCCTTGCCCCCATGATTGGCACCGTCAGGAGACTACGTCGGAGCCATTGGCACTTGCCTTAGCCTTGTGCTGGCATGCTTGGTAGTGAGAAAATCAGCAAAAATAAGCCCCAATCGGATACGGATTGTCAGTTTCTCATCGAAAACTCACCGATTATAGCCTTATCCACATGACTTACATCATTGGGAGACCAGGTCGAGGCTGTGGGCACTTGCCGCAGTCATGTACGACCATACTCTGTAGTGGGGAATCAGCAGAAACAGGCCCAGGTGGGGCACAAATTGTCAGTTTCCCATCAAAAACTCGTCGATTATAATCTTCCCTCGTGATAGTCACCGTCGAGAGACCAGGGCGGGTAGTAGGCACTTACCGCGACCATGTGCAGACATATTCAGTAGTAGGAAAATCAGGGCAAACAAGCCACATTCGGTTAGGGATTATCAGTTTCTCATCGAAAACTTGTCGATTATAGCCTTGCCCCTATGATCGACACCGTTGGGAGACCAGGTCAGGGCCGTCGGCACTTGTTGCGGCCATGGGCGGGCATACTTGGTAGTTGAAAAATCTGTGCAAATAAGCCCTAGTCTATCCCAGATTGTCAGTTTCTCATCAAAAATTCCCCGATTATAGCCTTATACCCATTGACCCTTACCGCAATCATGTGCAGGCATACTCAATAGTGGCGAAATCAATGCAAACAAGCCTCAATCGGTCACAAATGTTTGGTTCCTCATCGAAAACTCGCCGATTATAACCCTGCTCCCCATGACCGGCACTATCAGGAGACTAGGTCGGGGCCGTTGACATTTGCCTCAGCCATGTGCAAGCAAATTCGGTAGTGAGAAAATCAACAAAAACAAGCCCCAGTTGGTCACAAATTGTCAGTTTCTCATCGAAAACACGCCGATTATAGCCTTGGCCCCATGACTGCCACCGTTGGGAGAGCAGGTTGGGGCTATTGGCACTTGCCTCGGCTATGCGCGGGCATACTCAATAGTGGGAAAATTAGCAAAAACAAGCCCCAGTCGGTCACAAATTGTCAGCTTCTCATTGAAAACTTGCCGATTGTAGCCTTGTCCATATGACCGACACCATTAGGAGACTAGGTTAGGGCCGTGGGCACTTACTGTGGCCATGTGTGGGCATACTTGGTAGTGAGAAAATCAGCAAAAACAGGCCTAGGTGGGGCACGAACTATCGGCTTCTCATCGATAACTTGTCGTTTATAGCCTTCCCTTATAACCGGCACCACCGAGAGACCAGATTGGGGCCTTGGGCATTTACCGTGGCCATGTGTGGGCATATTTGGTAGTGGGAAAATCCATGCAAACAAGCCCCATTCAGTCACGGATTGTTGGTTTCTCATCGAAAACTCGCAGATTATAGCCTTGCCCACATGATTGACATCATCGTGAGACCAGGTCGAGGCTGTGGGCACTTGTCGCAGCCATGTGCGAGCATACTCGATAGTGGAAAAATCAACAAAAACAGCCCCAGGTGGGGCACAAATTGTTGGTTTCTCGTGAAAAACTCATCATTTATAGCCTTGTCCCTATGACCAGCATCAGCGAGAGACCTGTTCGGGGTGTTGGGCTCTTGCCGTGGCCATCTACTCGATAGTGGGAAAATCAGCAGAAACAGGCTCAGGTGGGGCACGAATTGTCGGTTTCTCATTGAAAAGTTGCCAATTATAGCCTTGCTCCCATGACAGGCACCGTCGAGAGACCAGGTCGAGGTCGAGGGAACTTATCGTGGCTATGTATGGGCATACTCGGTAGTGGAAAAATTAGTAGAAACAGGTCGAAGTAGGGCACAAATTGTCAATTTCTCATTGAAAACTAGTCGATTATAGCCTTCTCCCCATGATCGACACCGCCAGGAGACCAGATCGGTGCTGTGGGCCCTTACCATGGTCATGTGCGGGCATACTCGATATTGGAAAAATCAGTGCAAACAAGCCCCAGTCACTCACGGATTGTCAGTTTCTTATTGAAAACTCGCCGATTATTGTGTTGTGCCAGTGACCGGCATCATCGGGAGACTAGGTCGGGCCCATGGGCACTTGCCGTGGCCATGTGCGGGCATACTCGGTAGTGGGAAAATCAATGCAACAAGCCACAGTTGGTCATGAATTGCCAGTTTCTCATTGAAAACTCGCCGATTATAGCCTTTCCCCCATGATCGACACTGTCGGGAGACGAGGTTGGGGTCGTTAACACTTGTCGCAACCATGTGTGGACATACTCAATAGTGGAAAATTTGGTAAAAATAAGCCCCAGTCAGTCACAAATTTTCAGTTTCTTATTGAAACTCGGCAGTTATAGCCTTGCAACTATGACCGTCGCCATCGGGAGACCAAATCGAGGCTATTGGTATTTGCTACGACCATGTGCGGGCATACTATTAGTGGAAAAATCAGTGCAAACAAGCCCCAATTTGTCACATATTGTAAATTCTTCATCGAAAACTCGTCGATTATAGTATTTCCCTTATGACCAGCACCGTTAGGAGACCAGGTGGGGGCTGTTGGCACTTACCACGACCATGTGTGTGCATGCTCGATAGTGGGAAAATTAGAGAAAACAAACCCTAGTCGGTCATGAATTGTTTGTTTCTCATTAAAAACTCACCGATTATAGCCTTGCCCCCCTAACCGGCACGCTGTTGGCATTTGCCGTAGCCATATGAGCGCATACTCGATAGCAGTAAAATAAATAGAAACAGGCCCATGTGCGGCATGAATTGTCAGTTTCTCATAAAAAACTCACTGATTATAGCCTTGCCCCTATGATCGGCATAGTCGGGAGACTAGGTCAGGGCCGTGGTCATTTGTCGTGGCTTTGTGCGGGCATGCTCGGCAGTGAGAAAATCAAACGAAATAGGCTCAAGAGGGGCACAAATTGTCAGATTCTCATCAAAAAGTCATCGATTATAGTCTTGCGGCACCCATGTGCGTGCATACTCAGTAGTGGGAGAATCAACAGAAATAGGCTAGGTGGGGAATGAATTGTCAGTTTCTTATTAAAAACTCGTCGATTATAGCCTTCCCCCATGATCGACACTGTCCGGAGACCAGGTCAGGGCCGTGAGCCCTTGCCACAGCCATGTGCAAACCATACTCTATAGTGGGAAAATTAGTGCAAACAAGCCCCAGTTGGTCATTGATTTTCGGTTCCTCATTGAAAACTTGCCAATTATAGTCTTACCCCCATGATCGACACTGTCGGGAGATCAGGTCGAGGCCGTTTGCACTTGCGTCGGCCTTGTGTTTGCATACTCAGTTTCTCATTGAAAACTCACTGACTATAGCCTTGTCGCCCATGACTGGCACTGTCGGGAGACCATGCCATGGCTATATATGGGCATAGTCGTTAGTGGGGAATCAGTTGAAATAGGCACAAGTGGGGCACGAATTGTCAGTTTCTCATCAAAAACTTGTCGATTATAGCCTTCCCCCTTGATCGGCACCGTCAGGAGACTAGTTCAGGGTCGTGGGCACTTACCGCGGCCATATGGGGGCATACTTGGTAGTGGGAAAATTAGTAGAAATAGGCCCAGGTGGCGCACAAATTGTCATTTTATCATCAAAAATTTACCAATTATAGCGTTCCCCCATGACTGGCACCGTTGCAAGAACAGGTCATGGCCATGGGCACTTGCCGCAGACATGTGTGAGCATATTAGGTAGTGGGAAAATTAGCAAAAATAGGCTCAAGTAGGGCACAAATTGTCAATTTCTCATCAAAAACTCGTCGATTATAGCCTTCCCCCATGACCGTCACCATTGGCAGACGAGGTCGGGGCCGTGGGCACTTGTTGCAATTATGTGCGGGCATAATCGATAGTGGAAAAATTAGTAGAAACAAACCCCAGTGGGTCGTAGATTGTCAGCTTGTCATCGAAAACTCGCTGATTATAGCCTTGCCCCCATGACCGGCACCATCGAGAGATAAGGTTGGGGCCTTTGGTACTTGCTGTGGCTATGTGCGGGCATACTCAGTAGTCAAAAAATTAGTGCAAACAAGCCCAAGTCTATCATAGATTGTCATTTTCTCTTCGAAAATTCACTGATTATAGCCTTGCACCTATGACCAGCACCATCGGGATACCAGGTCAGGGCCATGGGCCCTTGTTGCAGCCATGTGCGGGCATACTTGATAATGGGGAATCAACAATGGGAACTTGCTGTGGCCATGTACAGGCCTACTTAGTAGTGTGGAATTAGCAAAAATAGGCCTAGGTGGGGGACGAATTAACAGTTTCTCATCAAAGACTTGCTGATTATAGCGTTCCCCCAAGATCGGCACTGTCGACAGACCAGGGCGGGGCCGTGTGCACTTGTCGTGGCCATGTGCAGGCATATTTGATAGTGGGAAAATCAATGCAAACAAGCCCAATCCGGCCACAGATTGTCAGTTTCTCATCAAAAACTCGTAGATTATAACCTTGCCTTGATGACTGTCACCGTCGGGAGACCAAGTCGAGGCCACTGGCACTTGCCTCGGCCATGTGCGGGTATACTCAGTAGTGGGAAAATCGGCAAAACAAGCCCCAGTAGGTCACAAATTACCAGTTTCTCATCGAAAACTCACCGATTATAGCCTTGCCCCTATGACCGACATCGTCGGGAGACCAGGTCAGGACCGTGGGAACTTGTCGCGACCATATGCGGACATACTCGATTGTGGGAAAATCAATGCAAACAAGCCCCGATCAATCACGTATTGTCAGTTTCTCATCAAAAACTCGCAGATTATAGCCTTGCCCCTATGACCGACATTATCGGGGGATCAGGTCAGGACTGTGTGCATTTGTCGCGACCATGTGTGGGCATTTGTCGCGACCATGTGTGGGCATAGTCAGTTATGGGAAAATCGACAGAAATAGGCCCAGGTGGGGCACAAATTATCGATTTCTCATCATAAACTTGTCGATTATAGCCTCGCCCCTATGACTGGCATTGTCGGAGGATCGGGTCAAGGCCGTGGGCACTTACCATGACCATATCCGAGCATACCCGGTAGTGGAAAAATCAACATAAATAGGCCCAGGTGGGGCAAGAATTGTCAATTTCTCATCGAAAACACGTTGATTATAGCCCCCTATCATTGACATTGCCGGGAGACCAAGTCGAGGCCGTGGGCACTTGTCGCGGTTATTTGCGGGCATAATCGATAGTGGGAAATCAATGTAGACAAGCCCCTGTCGATCACGGATTGTTGGTTTCTCATCGAAAACTCCCCGATTATTGCCTTGCCCCCATGAACAACATCGTCGGGAGACTAGGTTGGGGCTATGGGCACTTGCTACGGCCATGTACGAGTATATTGGGTATTGGGAAAATCAGTGCAAAGAAGCCCTAGTGGGTTATGGATTGTCAGTTCCTCATCAAAAACTCGACGATTAAAGCCTTTCCCTCATGACCAGCACAGTAAGGAAACCAGGTTGGGGCTGTTGGCATTTGTTGTGGCCATGTGTGGGCATACTTGGTAGTGGGAAAATCAGTGCAAACAAGCCCTAGTCAATCACCGATTGTCAATTTCTCATCGAAAACTTGCCGATTATAGCCTTTCCCCCATGACCGGCACCGATGAGAGACCAGCTCGAGGCCATTGGCACTATTGTGGCCATGTGCAGGCATAATCGGTTGTGGGAAAATCAGTGCAAACAATCCTCAGTCGGTCATCGAAAAATTGTCGATTATAGCTTTGCATCCCATAACAGACACTGTCAGGAGACTAGGTTGGGGCCGTTTTCACTTGCCTCGACTATGTGCGTACGTACATGGTAGTGGGAAAATCAGTAAAAGCAAGGACCAGTTGGTCAATGATTGACGGTTTCTCATCAAAAACTCACCGATTATAGCCTTGTCCCTTATGACCGTTACCGTCGGAAGACCAAGTCGGGGTCATTGACACTTGCCTCGGCCATGTACGGGCGTACTCAGTAGTGGAAAGTCAGTGAAAACAAGCCCCAATTGGTCAGGGATTTTCAGTTTCTCATTGAAAACTCACCGATTATAGCCTTGCCCATATGACTAGCACCTTCGGAAGACCATGTAGGGGCCATAGGCACTTACCACAACCATGTGCGGGCATACTCGTTAGTGGGGAATTAGAAGAAATAGGCACAGGTGGGGCATAAATTATCGGTTTCTCATCGAAAACTTGTCGATTATAGCCTTCTCTCATGACCAGCACCGTCGAGAGACCAAGCCGGGGCCATGGGCACTTACTGCGGCCATGCGCAAGCATACTCAATAGTGGGGAAACTAGTGGAAACAAGCATCATTTGGTCAGGGATTGTCGGTTTCTCATCAAAAACTCGCCGATTATAGCCTTGCCCGCATGACCATCACTGTCGAGAGACCAGGTTGGGGTCATGAGCACTTGTCGTGACCATGTGCGAGCATACCGGATAGTGTGAACATCAATAGAAACAGGCCCAGCTGGGGCATGAATTGTCAGTTTCTCATCGAAAACTTGACGATCATAGCCTTGCCCCCATGACCGGCATCGTCAGGAGACTAGGTCAGTGCCGTGGGGACTTGTTGCAGCCATGTGCGGGTATACTCGATAGTAGGAAAATCAGTAGAAATAGGCCCAAGTGGGGCATGAATTGTCGGTTTCTCATCGACAACTCCCCTATTATAGCCTTGCCCTCATGACCGGCACCGTTGGGAGACCAGATCGGGGTCGTGGGCACTTCCCGCGGCCTTGTGTGGACATACTCGATAGTGGGAAATTTAGTAGAAATAGGCCTAGGCGGGGTAGGAATTGTCAGTTTCTCATCGAAAACTCACCGATTATAGCCTTGCCCCCATGACCATCACCGTCGAGAGACCAGGTAGGGATCGTCGGCACTTATCGTGGCCATGTGCGGGCATACTTGGTAGTGGGAAAATCAACAGAAACAGGCCCAAGTGGGGCATGAATTGTCGATTTCTCATCGAAAACTCACCGATTATGACGTTGTCCCCATTACAGACATTGTTCGGTGACCAGGTCGGGGTCATGGACACTTGCCACGGTCCTAGGTGGGCATACTCGATAGTGCAAAAATTAGCAAAAACAAGCCCCATTCGGTCACGGATTGTCAGTTTCTCATCAAAAACATGCAGATTATAGCCTTGCCCCCATGACCAACATCGTCGGGAGACCAGGTAGGGATCATGGACATTTGTCGCGGCCATGTGTAGGCATACTCGATAGTGGGAAAATCAGTAGAAATAGGCCTAAGTGGGGCAGGAATTGTCGGCTTCTCATCGAAAACTCACCGATTATAGCCTTGCCCCCATGACAGGCACCGTCGGGAGATGAGGTCAAGACCGTTGGCACTACCGTGGCCATGTGCGAGCGTACTTTGTAGTGGGAAAATCAACAGAAACAGGCCCAAGTGGGGCATGAATTGTCGATTTCTCATCGAAAACTCACCGATTATG
>JANVCQ010240397.1:0-22278 GCA_025531925.1 Erythroxylum plowmanianum
TCTAAAAATTCATAGATCAATCCAATTATACCCGGAATTATTCATAAATGCATGTACAATTATTTTCATGTGCAAATTCATCCACTATTCATGTATAAGTGCTTGGAATTTTTATGCATGAACATGGAAATGCATCTCTAACTCTCATTAATCACTAACATTTACCATTCTAACCCTCCCACAAGTAATGGGATGTTACATCTATCATGTCTCTTTTGAGATAAAGGCTTAGTGAGAGGATCTGCTAGATTCTCTTTAATAGGAACTCGCTCCATTAGGATGTCCTTCCATTCCACTATCTCCTGGATCAAATGAAACTTCCTGAGTACATGCTTAGATCGCTGATGAGACCTCGATTCCTTCATTTGTGCTATAGCACCATTGTTGTCGCAGTATACTACTTTCAAATCAGTAATGCTAGGAACCACTCCAAGTTCAGTAATGAACTTCTTGATCTAAACTGCTTCTTTGGCTACCTCAGAAACTGCAATATACTCAACTTTAGTTGTTGAATCTGCAATGGTTGGTTGTTTGGAACTCTTCCAACTAACAACTCCACCATAAAAAGTAAAAAATATACCCTGACTGTGATATACTATCGTCTTGATTAGACTAAAAACTAGCATCTGAATGACCCTAAACTCTCAGCTCAATTCCTTTGTAGACCAAAAAAATATCTTTAGTCCTTCTCAAGTACTTCAAGATGTTTTTCACAACTATCCAATGACCCTCACCAGAATTAACTTGATATTTGCTTGTTATGCTCAAAGCATAAGCAACATCTAGTGTTGTACATATCATTGCATACATGATCGATCTAATAACCAAAGAATATGGAACACCATTCATTTTATCTCTTTCTTTTTGTATCTTAGGACATATGCTCTTGGAAAGATAAATCCCAGGCGATGTAGGTAAGAATCCCCTCTTGGAAATTTCCATTTTAAACCTCTTTAACACTTTGTCTATGTACGAAGATTGGGAAAAACTAAGTAACCTCTTTGATCTGTCTCGATAGATCTTTATACCTAGTATATAAGTTGCTTCTCTCATATCCTTCATGGAAAATTCTTAGATAACTATACCTTAACAAATTGGAGCATTGAAATGTCATTTCCAATTAGTAATATGTCATCAACATAAAGCACTAAAACAACAACTATTCTTGTAAACACAAGGTTCATCCATAGTTTTGATAAAATCAAACTCTTTGATTATTTCATCAAAACGGATATTCTAACTTTGCGACGCTTGCTTCAATCCATGAATGGACCTTTGCAACTTGGATGCTTGATCAGGAAATTCTTTGGATTCAAATCCCTCAGGTTGTGTCATATATACATCCTCTTATAAATTCCCATTAAGAAATGTTGTTTTGACATCCATTTGCTAATTTTCAAAATCATGGTATGCAGCTCTAGCTATTAAAATCCTTATGGATTTAGGCATTACTACTGGCAAAAAAATTTCATCAAAATTAACTCCTTGTTTTTGTCTGTAATCTCTTGCCACCAACCTTGCTTTGTACGTATATACATTTCCATCCATGTCAGTTTATCTCTTAAAAATCCATTTGCACCCAATAGGTACTATACCTTCAGGTGCATCCACCAAAGACCATACTTGGTTAGTGTACATGGATTCTATTTTGGATTTCATAGCTTCTAGCCATTTTAAAGAATCAATGTCTGACATTGCTTCCTTAAAATCAGTAAGTTCATCATTCATAAGTGAAGCATCATCTCTTCCTTTTTCAATATGTAGATCTAATCTAATAGGAGGATGGCGCACCCTTCTAGACTGTCGCGGACTATATGTTTCTAGAACTGATTATTGGACATTTAATGTATTAACTTGTGATTCTTGTTACATTTGGATGTGCGTTTGTGGTTCTAGAACTTCTCTATGTTCCACATCACTCCCACTACTTTCTTTGAGAATAAATTATCTTTCTAAGAATATAACATATCTTGAGACAAACACCTTTTGCTCAAGAGGATGATAAAATTGATATCAAAAATTTTCTTTTGGATACCCACAAACATGCATTTATTTGAATTAGCTTCAAGCTTATCAGACAAAGCACGCTTCACGTAAGCATCACAACCCCAAATTTTTAAGTGTGACAACCTTAGTCTTTTACCATTCTATATTTCATATGGAGTCTTGTCAACTGATTTGGACGAAACTCTATTTAATAGGTAAGTAGTAGTTTTAAGAGCATATCCCCAAAATGAAACTGGAAGAACTGCTATAGAACGTATCATATCTAATAAAGTACGATTTCTCCTTTCAAAAACTCCATTATATTGTGGAGTTCCAGACAAAGTCTATTGTGAGAGAATTCCATTCTCTTTTAAGTAACTAAGAAACTCATGGTCTAAGTACTCCCACCTCGATCAGATCTAAATGTCTTAATACTCTTATCAATTTGTTTCTCTACTTCAAGTCTAAATTTTTTGAACTTTTCAAATGCTTCAGACTTGTATTTCATTAAATACACATAACCATATCTTGAATGGTCATATATGAATGTTATGAAATATGAAAATCCACCTCTAGCTTGAGTAGACATAAGGCCACGTACATCTGAATGTATAAACTCTAACAACTCATTAGTATGTTATCCCTTTCCACTAAAGGAAAGTTTGGTCATTTTACCCTTTAAACATGATTCATAAGTTTCATATGATTCATAATCGAAAGGATCTAAATATCCTTCTTTATGTAGCTTAGTGATTCTTGTTTCATTTATATGACCTAACTTACAATGCCATAAATAGGAAGGATTTTCGTCACTTAATCTCCTTTTCTTGTTATTTATTTGTAGAATTGATCTTTTAAGATCTAATTTATACAAATCATTTGTGAGCATACCAGATCCATAATAAATATCATCTTTATAAAAAGAACAATTGTTATTCTTAATATTGAAAAAAATCCATTCATATCCAAACATGGAATAGAAATAATGTTTCTTGTAATGATAGGAACATAATAACAATTATTTAGTTCAAGTACAAGAACATAAGGCAAAGCTAAACTACAAGTTTTGATAACTAATACAGTAACTCTTGCTCCGTTACCTACTCGTAAGTCCACTTTGCCTTTTCTCAATGCTTTACTGTCTGTCAATACCTACACATTGTTACAAATGTGAGAACCACGTCCGGTATCTAATATCCAACATTGTGATACAGAAGTAGAAAGATTGATTTCAATCATAAAAACAACTTGAAGTTGAAGTTACACTTAACTTCTTTTCCTTTATGCTGGCCAGATAAGCTTTGCAGTTTCTCTTCCAATGTCTAGCTATGCCACAATAGAAACAAATGCCCTTGTCATTCTTCTTCTTGACACCGCCTGTTGGCTTTGCTACTTTAGCATAAACCTTTTGGTTCTTGTTCTTGTTCTTATTCTTAAAGGTCTTACCCTTATTCTTGGGAGAAGAAGAGCCAACAATAAGAATAGAATTGGATTCCTTCTTAAGGCATCCCTCAGTGGTCTTGAGTATGTTGAGTAATTTAGCCAATGACATTTCCTTTTTGTTTAAGTGAAAGTTCATAATAAATTGTGAAAAAATTGGGATAAGAGAATGGAGCATTAAATCAATGCTCATCTCGAGGTTTAGGTCATATCCTAATTGGCCTAATTTTTTGATGTAGCCAATCATCTATAGAAATGAAGTTCCACTACTGATTTAGGAGCAATCTGACATTGAAACAGAGCTTTTGCAGTCTCAAACCTCTCCACCCAACTTTGTGCACCAAACAACTCTTGAAGGTGCAAGAACATTTCCCTTGCATTCATATTTTCATGTTGCCTCTAAAGCTTGGGAGACGTGCTAGTTAACATCACACATGTCTCTTGCTTATTGTCATTTATATGACTTTGATAATATTCCCAATCCTTATTAGCAGCATCATGTGCAAGTTCAAGTGAAAGCTCAGTGTCAATAACGTACAACTTCTTTACGCAACCAGTCTCAAAATTTTGGTCCAGTCATATATCGTTGTAACTTGTGAATAGCGCTCACCGGAATAGTATCGTTGGACTCCACTGAAATAGTATCGCGGGACCCAGTAAATAGTAACTTATGAATAGTACCGCGAATATTGATGTGGGACTCAGTTACTATTGCTACCATCACCTATAAATTTATTTAAATAACTTAAGAGTACTATTCATCATCTTTGCCGTTTTACGTCAACTTTTCAAACGAATCACGCCAAAAAATTCATTGTAATTTTGTCTTTTTGGTGACGTGCTTCTTTTCAAAAAATACCTTCAATGAAAGCATAGCTTTGATACCACTTGTTGGACGCAGCGGGTATATTTTGTGAAAAGAAAAAATAAAATGAGCAAAATGGACACAAAATATTTAACGTAGTTTACACTTAACTTTGGGCTACGTCCACGAGCAAAACTCATAATATTTCTTCCACTATTACAAATAGTAAGTATACAGAGATAAAACCAAAATAATGGCTCACAAGGTGTTTCCTAACCTAAAAATACTAACCTCGCTATTTTGTCACTCACTAACCCTTTAGGAATATATTTCCTAATTTCACAGTAATTGATTTGCTCTAGTTTTCCTTCTGTATTTGTTGTATATTTTTCTGAAGCTCCATCGCGTAAGACAGCTGCCTTGCAGCTATCTTCTTACACTTCTTTCAACTAATGCGATACCGAAATTGTTGCTGTAATTTTTGATCAAATATGGCATCCCTCCATGTGAAGAGGGGCCCATTTCCAACACCAAGAACATCCAACATTTCCTTTCCAACGATATGAAGAGGGGGTGATTACTTTAACAGCTTAGCATTTTCTGTCTTTAACCTCTGTCCATAGTATTTGTATTCTTTTGACCTATAGGTAAACATTTGTAGGCTTATAGCCTTGCACTCATCACTTTTGTTGTAATAGTTCCTACTATAGCAGTACATCATTATTGAATTTTCAAAAAAATAATAATGAAAAACTCATTAGAACTTTTAAAATATTTATCAATTAGAATAAAAATTACACTAAAATATATTATTTAATCTAACCTTTCTTTTTCCTCAAATTTGTGTAGTTAAGACTTTTCTTTATTTATTAGAAGCCTTTTTACCCAATATTAATGTAGCAATAAGATTTATTTTCAACAAATCAATCTTTTATTTTTGAAGTATTAGATAATATTCCAAGTAAGTATCCATCCTTTTTTATATGATATAAGAGTTTGTGATGGGTGACGCTACAACAAAACTGACTTGTAGCTATTTTTTTGGCAACAATTTCTAAATTTGTCACCTAAAGTCCAACTCTTTGCGATGTTTTACCTAATAATCTCAAAAGAAATATAGTTTACAACTATCTACGTGAATCGTCAAAAAAGGAGCAACATTTTGCGATGGCTTAAAAATTTCATCACTAGATGTTGAGCCTTTGACAAAGAAACTTGCAATTATCTCTAAAAGTTGCACTTTTGGCCACGAATTGAGAAATCCTCGCCAAAAATTGCTAATAAAAATTTTATATCTTATGTATTTCTTAGTGAAATTTTAATGAATTTTTGTGTGTGATAGTATTCTTAAAAATAATAATGTTAAAAAGATAATTTTTTAATGGTAAGTATACTTAATAATCCTAAGGTTAATTACAATTGACAGTTATATGATTTTCATTTTTTTCATTTGCTTCTTTATAAATTTGTTTAAATAGCTAACGCATCTAAAACTATTTGAATTTTTTTAAATCTATGGATTTATACACAAATGATTCTTTAATAAAGCCTATTGTACATAGTATTATACCTCTATTTATACAAATATTTCAATTTGAAAAGTAGTAAATATTATTTGGATGTAAAAAGATAAACATACCTAAAATCTTAATATTAATAAGATCAAAATATAATAAATTTAAATTGACTATTATTCTTAATCATTAATATTTATTAACAATAAAATAATAATGCATATAAATATTGAACTATGGTAAGCAATATAATATAATGATATATACAATATTTTAATTAGAAGTTTAATAATTCTTACTAACAAAACAACAAATAAAGTTTCACACTTATTCCATAAAAAAAAAGAAATAATTATGTTTTTAAATTCCAAGTAACATGAGACTCAGTAAAAGAGATAAAGAAGTTCCATATATTTGGATTTCCAAGAAGGGTCCTTTCATGTTTGAAGGCATCAATTGAAATAGTTAAAGATCTTCCCTCACATGTTGGGTTGTTGAAACCCTTTTTCAACAACTTCTTGGCTTTAATTGAACTAGTAAAAGATACAGTGAATGAATTCCCAGATGCAGTATGGATCATTGAATTAGATGAACCACCTGTACGATAGGTTTCACTTAAGAAATAATTAGTATAGAACTTAAATAGCTAATTAAGTCTAACGGTATAATGAACCCAATACGAACATATACATACCTTATTGAGACATAGTAATTGAAATCGACAACTATTTTAAAACAACCAATTTCCCTAATCCTACACCGACCAACAAGACATTGCCATCACCTCCATTTTTATCTATATTCTCTTGAAGATTTGAGGAAGCTTTACACAACACATAGTATATACAATCAAACATTCATTTGATAGCTTCCTAACAAAAAATGAGACATAGGTAATTAAGGAAGAGAGTATATTTGGATAATACTACAAACCTTGAAGAAGAAGATCAGCCATTGAAGGAAAGCAGGGATTAGACTTTGATGAGGAGATTAAATGTTCATCGATTTGTTTTTCATTAGGGAGAATTTTTCCACATTCCTCCCAAGGGAGCTCATTGTTGCCATTGGAAAATAATTGCCACATCAACATTTCGTGATAAATTATTGTTAACAATTTTATTCTGAAAAGTCAATTTAGCATAAAATTCATTATGATTGTGTAAATTCTTTTGGTGATCAAATCTTATAAATTCTCAGGGGTGGAATGAACTGATCCAAATTGAATGGAACTTTACCATACAAATCCTAGCAAAAATAAAAATAAAAGGTCATTCCTTTTAAACGACACTAAAAACAACCTTCTCCTCAGCAACTTGTTATTTATGATCAAAAACAACATCGCTCAAGTCCAACATTAGATTTGAATCAATTCTCTTGTTTAAGATACATTTGATACAATCGATGAATACTTAGGAAAAGCTTTTGTGTATTGAATATGTAATAAAAGAGCTTAATTTAAATATATAATAACAAACTTATGGAAAAGATAAGAGAAGAAGAAGTGAACTTGAAGAGAGTTGAGAGAGAGAGAGAGAAAAAGAGGAGGAAGATAGGAGAAGAGAAAATGTTGTATGTTGAAAACAAAATGAAGTACATAAAAATCCCTTCCATAAGTTAAATACTCTCACAGACTTTTCATCAAAAAGTTAGCAGACTTTCCTTAAAGAATCATTGAAGGTGGGAAAAAATGTCAACCCATATACAACCAACACAAAAACACAATTCACCATCTTCCAAACACAAACACAAATAAAAACCCATACATCATAAGAACACAAAAACCCACATAAACTCCAAAATTTAGCAGAAAAATAGAGCACAACAAAAAGAGGGTTCTTGAAAATAGAAAAAAGAATAGTACCAACACAAGACACGACAATCGTTTGAGAATGATGACCACAACATAGGAGACAATGTCCACAAAAGAGATGACACTTCTTCAAAAACATGATGGTTAACACGAAAATGAAGTTATTTTTAATAAACTAGTAGAAAATACGTCATTTATTATTAAGACAAATGTCGTGTTTGATTAATTCAAAAGAAATATACTATTACGTGACAATTCAGATAATTGTCGCCAAATGATAGCCCATTATCATTTAACTTAACCTTTGGCGATGAAATTATATAAAATATATAAATTTTTAATAACAATACCAAATTTATATATACTAAATACAGAATTATGATTAAATAGACTAATATATTACATAAGTAAGATATGAAAAAAAATCATTTATTATCTATGCATTCATAAATCATTATACTATTTACAATTACTATCAATGCATTTATATAACATTATATTAATTACCATATATAATTATATTTATTGCAATATAATTAAAAATAATTGCAATATAGTAAAAATGGAAGTGAATATTACATATTAATATCATATTCTTAAAAATCAAATTGAATATTATGACAATGATTATAAGTCTAAAAATGAATTTTTTTGTGTTAAAAATTTTCTATATTAAAAATTATTGTAAATATGAAAAGAATTGGTGATGATTTTATAAAATCATCGCCAAAGATATCCATTTAGTGATGATTAAGCAAGATCGTCTCTAAAGGCATCAACGTTGTCGACGATTACCCTAAATCATCACCAATCAGTAAACCTTTGGTGATGTTTTATTGAATCAGTGCCAATTATGAGCAACAAATGACGTCATTGTTCATAGATGGTTGCAACATTTACAAATTTGTAGAAAATGACGCCATTTGCTATTAAGGGCTTCGACTTCAACGTTTTAAATCAAACAAAAATGACTTTATTTATTTTAATAACAAATGACTTCGTTTTGCATAGAGTTAAAACCTTGCAACCGAAGCCCCACATTTCATGTTCTTCGTTATTTCTAACTTCTTTAGTTGTTCGTCTTCTTCCTTAATCGTCATCGTTCATCTTCTTTAACTGTTCTTCCACTATCCATCATCTTTAGTTAATGGTTTGTCGAGGATGGTCATTTATTGTTTGCTCTTGGGTTTATTTTTCATCTTTCATTGTTGTTGTCAAATGCTTATATCGTAGTTAGTTTTGATGATGTGGTTTGTGTATTCTCCATTTTTTTGACTATGTTTCGTTTATTTTTTGTTTCAACATGTTTATGTTGGTTAATAATGGAAAAATACAGTGATTTTGTTATTACTTAGGGATGAATTCAGTTTGCATATGAAGTCTTCGATGAAACGTCTCTTAGAGATGTTTTGTTGATGTAGTTTGAGTATTCTTCATTTTTTTCAACTATGTTGGTTCATTTTTTGTTTCAATGTGTTTATATTGGTAGATAATGGAAAAATAAAGTGCTTTTGTTGTTACTTAGGGAGGAATTCGATTTACATATAAAATGTTCGATGAATGTCTCTAAGGGAAATTTTGTTGATTTGGTTTGAGTATTCTGCATTTTTCCAAATGTGGTTAGTTCATTTTTTGTTTCAATGTGTTTATGTTGGTGAATAATGGAAAAATATAGTGGCTTTGTTAATAGTTAGGGATGAATTTGGTTTGCATATGAAGTGTTTGTTGACATATCTCTTAGAGATATTTTGTTGATGTGGTTTGAGTATTCTATGTTTTTTTAACTATGGTTGGTTCATTTTTTTTCAATGTGTTTATGTTCGTAAATAATGGAAAAACATAGTGCTTTTGTTATTACTTAAGGATGAATTCGGTTTACATATAAAGTGTTCGGTAAAATCTCTCTTAAGGATATTTTGTTGATCTGGTTTGAGTATTTTATGTTTTTCTAACTGTGGTTGGTTCATTTTTGTTTCAATGTGTTTATGTTGATAAATAATGGAAAAATACAGTGCTTTTGTTATTACTTAGGGATGAATTCGGTTTGCATATGAAATGTTCGACGAAATGTCTCTTAAGGATAATTTGTTGATCTGATTTGATTATTCTATGTTCTTTTTAACTGTGGTTGGTTCCTTTTTTGTTTCAATGTGTTTATATAGGTGAATAATGGAAAAATACATTGCTTTTGTTATTACTTAGGCATGAATTTGGTTTGCATATGAAGTGTACGATGAAATGTCTCTTAGGGATGTTTTGTTGATGTGGTTTGAGTATTCTACATTTTTTTCAACTACGATTGGTTCATTTTTTGTTTTAATGTGTTTAAGTTACTAAATAATGGAATCTTTTGTTATTACATAGCGATGAATTCAGTTTGCATATTAAGTGTTCGATGAAATATCTCTTAGGGATATTTTGGACTATTTTGCTAGATATTGATGAGACTTGATTAATTGCTATTTGATTTTTTGAATTATTTGGTTTCTCATAGAACTTTTTTGAATTATTTGGTTTGTTAGTACTAAATCCCATATTTTTGAAGTTATAGGAATTTTTGCTTTAAAATGTGTTCTTAAACTTTGCAATATTAGTGGGCGAGGTGCCTTAGCTTCACTTTTAACATGTTTCTTTTATTTACTAGTGAACTTAGTGATTTAACACGTTAACTACCTAGTAACAATTTGTATCCTTGTCCATCAAGTCTCAAAATACCTTTAAGTAACTCATTTCATAATATGATTTTCAATACAGAGAGAATTGGAGCATTACTTAAACTTTTATCTTAAAAAACTTTAATATAAGATAAACTTTTATCTAAAAAAACTTCAACATAAGTGATTCAACATGGATGAGTTAAATTGTGCAAATTAAATTATTATGCAATATAAGCTACTTTCATATATTACTCCTTATATTGTCCTAAAAGAAAAATTTTTTAATCTCAATTCTATGCATACCAAGTCTCGTTCAAACATTGCTAATTGTTTGATCAACCTAGATAAACATTTTAATTTTAATTTGTGAAATGCCTTTTGTTTTAAGGTTCTTCAGCATTTTGGTTTAAGGTTCTTTATTTCTTCTAATGGCTCAACTGATTCAAACCAGGGCCAATTTCACAATATATTCACTAACTTTCATTCGTCATATGTCATCTCTAATTGTCCATCCATCTAGGTAAGTCGTCAAAACTTTGTTTAATTTTTATCTTCTACTTAAATAGAGAAGAATTTCTATGAATGGAAGGAGAGCTCAACTTTGGTATATGAAGTTGTATTTGTTAATCGAAAACTATTAACATAAGAAATTTGCGTATAATTATGGATGATCTAAGGCATAATAAACCCCTAGGATGGTATATAGGGGTTTGGGCCAAAGCCAAGTACTTCATCCTCATCAAGACCACAATATATTCAACATCTTGAATAGGACAAATGGCCGTTTCATGCTAAATTAGAACGTAATGAAAAAAAGTTAGCCAAGCTTGAAAAGTTGGCTAAAAATTTACTTAACTCGAATTATGTAAGTAGTGAAGATAAAAATGAGTCTTAGTCGCTAAACTAATATTTGTATTTTTTATTTTGTATATAGGTATTTTTGAAATTGTAATTAACATCTTCTACATTATCATATTTAATGATATTTTATTTTCTATATACAATGCTTCTAATTTTCAATTGTTTTTTATTATATTTTTCCACAAATTATATAAAAAAATAACTACATTTTCATAAACATAGCTGATAAGTTTTAGCAATGAAAACCAACTGTAGCCAAAATTTATTGACGATGACATAGAAAAACGTCACCTATAATTTTTTGCTACAAAACTACTCGTAGTAAAAACTAATTAGCGACGATTTGGTGAAAACATTGCGTATATGTTTTTGCTAGGGGATTTGATAACAATTTTAGCGATGAATATAATTCTATTGTAGTGTGATTATGAGTATTCTTAACGTGAAATTATTTACGAGTAGGTATACGTCGTATGGATATATAAGATATTTATATGCTTTCTTCTTTAATTCTTTATTTTATTTATATTTTTCTATTTATATGTCGTATGGATATATAAGATAGTTTATATATCCATACGACATATAAATAGAAAAATATAAATAAAATAAAGAATTAAAGAAGAAAGATAAAACTTTAGTGAAGGGAAAATAAAAGATAATAATTGAGACTATTTTAAAGAGAGAAATTAAATGTTAATGGAATGAAAAAGAAAAAAAGGATTTGATATAATGGATAATAATGATAAATAAAATTAATCAAAACAAATTAATTTTGTTATAAAATAATAAATAATAAAAATTAATGTTGTATATTATATGGAATGAATTACATGGCCATTAATTTGGTGTTTTTTATAATTATCCTGATCAATGATAAATATAAATATAAATGAAATTATCCTTTCACATAAAAAATGACTTTTAAATATACAAAAATATTTTTAATTTATAATGACCATAATAACTATGAAAACCACTAAAATAATGGTTGTGTTATCCTAAAGAAGATATATAATGAAGTTGATTTATATGAATTCTAAGTAAAATCATTTATATATTGAGCATCATTTAAAACTAAAAATTAATATTTTATTCAAATTTAGTTTGAAAAGTTATATTTCATTAGAAAATATTTAAGAACCATTATTTTGATGACTTTTATAGTCACAGTCACTAGTAAACTAGAGTAATTTAGTCAATATGAATCATAATATTTATAAAGCTATGAAAATAATAGTCTTATACTTAGACTTTTCTTATTTTATATCGTACCTATTAGTGTCAATATGGAATTCAGACATACCAAGAATAATTCTCCCAAAATTTAAGCATAACTTTTTATTGATGATATAGGTGGGCTTCGTAAAACTTAGAAATGAAATACTAACCTACCAAGATGCTAAAATATATAAGGTTTGCACTAAAGAAACGATATGATTGAAATAAAAGGAAAATACAAGAATCAAAGAGAATTTAAGATAATGAAAATGAATACACTATGTAAAAAAATTGAAAATAATAACAAAGTATCTTTAGAGTAGTATGATTGTTTTCTGTGTATTTGAGGTTGTGTTGTGACTTCCTTCTTATCATGGTGTTGGTAAATTTATATTAGTCATCTCAACTTGAGGCAATTTTACCCATTTCCCACATTCTAGCTAACTTCTCCCCACTATTCTTATTTTCAACCTCAAATATCTCTCTTGTAACTTCCTAGTTTCTAATCCATTTTGTCATGTTTCTTTATCGTTTACTCATTCTTAAAACTTTTAACCTCCATGTTTTGGACTTTTACTATCCATACGCCTCGAATTCTCTAACTAAACATCCATTAGGCTTACATATATTGGCCTCTTTTCATTTGTAAGCTTACTAGGATAAATTCATTTTAGCCTATCAATAATTACCTCCCATATATATTTGGTTGAATAGATCATATATATGATGTTGAAGTCCTCTTAGCCTTATATAAAATAGGCTTAAGTCCATTAGTTAAATTAGTAGTCATGAATCATTAGTTTAGGAGCAAAAGAGAATCTAGTTGGAAGAGGAAACTCGGAAATGTCGTCAAGAGGATCTTCACCTAGGCCTAAATCAAAGAGAATCTTTGATTGAGAGGGAACATTGGGTGCAAAGATTATCAAGATTCTTCTATGTTTGAAGTTCATAAGTCCTCATCCATTATGAAAGCTAAAAGATCTACTTTATTCAAATTTCAAATTTCTACTACTCTGATGGATTTATTCGTTTTTGCTATAATTTCTTGTCTCACTCTATTCTCTACCTTAAACTTCAAATAGTTTTCATCTTTTCTATCATTTTCTTCTTTCCCTACTCACAAATTCTCTCAAAATTTAACAACGTCTTCTTAGACTATAACTTCTACTTATAATACATCTTCCTCTTCCTCTAAGGACTCTATTAAATTGAATGCTACAAATGTACATTTTAGATTTTCTTTGTCTACACTTTTGTACATAAATTATGTCAATTTTTTTAATTTATTCTTTATGTAGGTTATAGAAATAGAGGTGGTCTCTGTTCTAACTGAACCTCTATGTCTTTTATTAGAATAAGGTAATTAACTTCTTAATCCTTTTTTTTTTGTTATTCCTTTTAGTTGGAATTCTCTTCTTTTAGTATAGAAGGAGGTTTCCTTTGCTTGACCAATGATAAGATCAACCTTTAACTATTAAAATCCCTACAGCCACTGAATCTTCTTATTTGTATATTCCTTATTTAGGAGAGGAGAGTAAACTGAAATTTCCTCTAAAATTCCATTTTTCTACACCTTAAAATATCTAAAACTATAGGCAAATAGTATAGATCAATGGGTCAAACAGATAGATAGGTTATACCCTTCATATCATTCTTCTTGGAAAAGGGAAAGACTTCTTCAATTAATAACTCTTTCTAGAAATCCACAAGAATACTAACCGAATTTTATATCTATTGTCCTGAAATTTTGGAGTCCCTCTAGCAATTCCCTCATCTTCCCTTTTAGACAGGCATTAATTATACTTAAAGATTTTTTCTTTCTAAGTGGGTTTCCTATGATCGAGGAGGACTTTGTTTGTTTAGTTGAGGAAACTTATGGTCTGGATCCTAGCTCTTTTAATTTCTCTTCTTATTCTAGATTATTAATAGTTCTGCTTCTTCTAGATTATTAATGATGATGATGATGCTTCTTCTAGAATCCCATATCTGAAGAAGAACATAAAAAGTTTATGTAGGTCCTATTGAATCGGTTTATTTTAGACTCTGTAAATAACAAACCCAGTTTAGAATTCCTTCCCTTTTATAAAATGGTAGTATCTGGTAAATACTTCACTCTTGGTTTTGATTTCTTATGATTCCTTTATAGGAACTTAGGGAGATTTCTATAAAGTCTTAACCTATGTGTATTGTTTTTTCAACTTTAGACCTTTTCTTATTTCCCATAGCTTAGGGATAGGGAAGGCCTTCCTTCTGCTAATAATAGATTTTTATACTTCTTTGAATTTCATCTATCTACCAATTTATTTCGAAAATCTTCCAAGGATGTCTTCAATTTTTTGCTATCTTTAAAGTCTAGGTCAATGGACTAACTAAATCCTTTCAAAGACTTTTCTGAATTACCTTTGTGGCTAAATATCTTCAAAACTTATGAATCTTCTTATCTAATTATTTACCAAAATTTTTCCTGGCTTATATCAACTTGAGAGCCTTTGTAGTGGGTTTCAATAAAGCTTTATAGCCTAGCCCTTCTATTATAGCTTTAGGTTTTGAATATCTTTAGTGTCGACAACTTGACCTCTCTTTAGAAATTCCCCTTATTGTAGATTTTTTGGATTACATAATGGGAGTTCCTTTTGAAGCCAGTATTAATGATAAATTTCTTCACAAAATCTTTAAGAATTATCATATTCTAAAGTGAAAGATCTTCATAAATAGTGTTGTGATTAAAGGTACTCTTTCTAATCAAATATTATTTATTTTTATCTTCTATTACTAACTTCTGCTATTGTTAATTTTAGGATTTTAGATGTTGAAGGAATAGAAGGGATAAGCCTACTTATCAAAGGGAAGCAATTTCAAATCTTATCATCAAGAGAAAACTCAAAAAGAAGTCTCCGTTTGTATCAAAAACTCAAAAAGAATTCTCTGTTTATATCAAACTCTAAGAAGGCCAAACACTCATTCCAAGAAAATCTTCTACAAAATTTACTCATTGATCCATTAGGTTTCCCAAAGAAGTTGAACTTATAGATCTTATGACTAAAGACACTGCTCCTATGGAAGAAACTTCTTCTACTCTTGAAAAGATTGTAGAGGACATCAGTGATGGTACCTTAGTCTATCTGGCTTCTCTTACTTTCATTTTTTTCTATAAGAACTTGCTTTTAATTTTCTTTTATAAATTACCACATGTTTGTCCTTCCTCCTCCTACTTTTTCTTTGAGTTGAAATCTAGAAAAGCTAAAAAAATCTCATGAGTCAAAAATTACTGAAGTCACGTCGCTAGAGGTAAAGTAGAAATTTCTTTTATTCTTTATGAACATATGCTAGACTCTTAACAAATTCTTCCATATCTGGCAGGTAGGAGATTATATGACAATAATGACATCATTAGAGGAAGTCTTTGGCTTAAGTTTTTTAGATGTTTTTTTTGTCACTCCCTTAAATGATGTGCTAGATATTAGTTTTAAAGAGTTGTTGAGAGTTAAAAAGTCTTCAAAGTTTACTATTGAACAAGAGCCCTTAGCTGAAATGAAGTGCATTTTCTTTCCTAAACATGCTATCTTACATTGACTATATAACTTATTCTTCTACTGTTAGAGGAATTTTTGAGCAAAGTTTAAAATTTTTTCTCATGTTTTAAGTAGTCTTACCATATCCAAGTTGTTTATTCTAAAAAACTAAGCCTCTTACAAAAAGTTGAATGGATTATAATGCAAAAGAGTCTAAGGGTAAAAACCTTCTAGCATAAATTCACAAGCTAAAAATTTAATATGACACTTTAGAGAATCAAACTGAATAGAACAGGAAAGTCTTAAATTGATTAAAGATAAATAAGAAGCTCTAAAATAAGATGGAGAGTGATTAACTAGGTATTCGATAAGGTCAAATAGATGACTAAGAGATTGGGGAAGTCATTAATGTTACAGAAGGATGAAGTTGGCCTTTGGAAGCAATAAGTTCAATAAGGCAAAGAATACTAAGTCTTTTATATAAAATAGTAAGGTGAGATCTGGTCTTTTGATTTGGACCAACTTTAAGCTTTTCTTTCTTCAATTTGTATGAACTTTATCTTTGGATGTTTAATTTAACTTATCGTTATCTGATTTCAAGAATTCACTCTTGTTCCTTTATTTCCAACCTTTCAAAAAGAGTAGGTATATAAGGTTTCAAATACTTCCCATTAATAGAATGCTTATGAGGTTCACCTTTTAAACTAGATAACCAATAGGCATTACCTTTTAAAACTTTATGAATTTAAATATGGCCCTTCCCCATTTGGTGACCATTCCCTTATTCTTTATTTTTTATTTGGTAAGATCAACTTCCACACTAAATCCCCTTCTCATAATTCAGGATTATAAATTCTTTTGTTATAAAATGTTATCCCCTTTTCCTTTTGTACTATTTTCTTTTGTTATAAAATGTTATCCCCTTTTCCTTTTATACTATTATGTTATTTAATGTCTATAGTTGCATTTCGTCTAAGTCCTCTAATTCCATTAACATTGCTTCTGAATACTTAGATGTTTTCAAAGCATTTTGTTTGTCCATTCTCAAGGATGGGATGATCATTTCCATAGGAAGAACAACATTTTGACCATAGTTCAAAGTGAACGGTCTGACTCTTGTAATGGTGCATTTAGTAGTACAATACATCCATAAGGTCTTAGATAGAATTTTATGTCATTCTGTAGGATTCTCCTATAACATTTTTGTCCAAGATTTCAATGACTACTTTATTTGATACTTTGGCTTAACCATTGGCCTGAGTGTAATATGGAATCAGATTTATCAATTATGTACCATAATCTTTAACAAAATATCTTACTTTTTGACTAGCAAACATAGTTCTTAGTCACTTGTTAACGGTTGAGGAATTACAAATTGGTAAATAATTTGTGAACTTTAATACATCTGTCTAGTTAACCTTCTTCAAAGGTTACGCTACCACTTATTTACTAGCATAATTTATGACCAATAAAACGAAATTATGGCCTTTAAAAGAGGGTGGATATATTGTCCCATTAAGATTAATGGCCTAACCTCTAAATGGACATAATTTAATTATATAATGTAACTTGAAAGAGTTTCTTAAACCTTTCCATATTTTTGACATTATTGACAGCCTTTGGCATAAGATATACAACCTTTCAAGATTGATAGCCAATAATGATTATGTCATCATATAAGCCATATTATCTTTATTCCATCCTGATGTGCTCCATATACACTTTAATGAACTTGTCTCATAATTGTTAATACCTTAGGCATCCCAAGGCATCTCAAAAGAAGTCCATCATTAACTTATTAAAATAAGACTCCTTTAATCAACAAGAAATTGAGTGCATATAGTTCAATTCTACTAGGCATTTTCTTTTCAGGGTTCTCTAAGAAACTCCTAATTTTCACCCTCTAAACTTGAGCAACTTCTTTATGAATGTTTAAAAACCTAAGGAAATCCCTCTTTTATAGATATAGATGGATGGGGTTTTCTTTGAAAAATGACACATTTATAAATTAACCCTTCAAACATTTTCAACCTAGATATAATTTACGAGGGTTCATTTGCCTCCTAAATTTTTACTTGAGGTATATATTGAAATTCAACTTCAATAAAGAATTCTAACAATTGAAAAACATCGGTATAATAAGGTGACAAAGTTAAACTTATGCACTTATATTCTCTTGTCAATTACCATAACACTAGTTTAGAATCTCCCATGATGTGAAATTCTTTAGCTCCAATATCAACTAGATATTCCAGTTTAATTATCAAGCCTTTATATCAACCTAATTATTAATGCAGGGTAAGTCCATCAAGGGAGAGAAGAGTTTTTGCTCCATTTGGTGCAATTATTGCTACCCTAATTCTACTTGACTTCTCTACTTTAGAACCATTAAATTTCAATTCCCATAACTTCTTTGTAGTAAATGAGAACTAAATTCCCTATTTCTTCCTATACTTATATCATGGGATAGACTGCTAAGAATTTAGCTAGTGCTTGATCTTTTACTGACTTTTAAATGTAATATATTAACTTAAAGTCTATAAAAGTCATGAGTCATTTCCCAATATTTGATGAGAAGACTAGCTTATTCAATTCAGTATGTGAAACCATATAAACTTTATTTTGCAATAAATAATGCCTTAGTTTTGAACAAGAAGTACAATGCTAAACATAACTTAATGATAGGAAGATACTTCTTTTTTGTTAGTGAGAAAATTCTACTTAAGTAATAGATAGCTTACTTATGACCTATCTCATTACTCAGGCTTAATAAACACTCGATAGATTCTTTTACAGTAGAAATATGTAACTTTAAAGGAATTTCTTTTCTTTGTGGCATCAATGCTAAAGATTTAATAAGGTATTCTTTCATACTATAAAATGTCATTTGACGCTTTTCTTTCCAAAGGAATTCCTCAGTCTAAGATTTGTTTTACTTTTTTCCTAACTGATTAGCAATAAACCTTCTTATGTAGTTCACTTGGCCTATAAATCTTTACAATTCCATCTTATTCTAAGACGGTTTCACTTTAAAAATGACTTGTTTTATTTCTATCTAATTTGATTCCTTTATTGTGGGCTATAAAATTGAGGAAATTTTTTACTTTTTCTCCAAAAACGTATTTTATAGGATTTAACTTCAATCCATGCTTTCTCATCCTATAAAAGGCTTCTCTTAAATCCTACATATAATGTGCACGTTTTTTATTTCACAACAATATCATATATGTAAACTTATAATGTAAGTCTTATCAAATCATGAAAGATAGCATTCATAGTCCTCTGATAAATAGATCTTGCATTCTTTAAACTAAAAGGTGTTACAACCCATTTAAATGTTCCTATTATCCCTAAACATTTCAAAGCTGTTTTGAAAATATCATTTTTGGCTATAAAAATTTGATTATAACTAGAAAAGCAATATATAAAAGAAAACAATGATTGTCCAACCATTGTGTCCATAAAAGAATCTGCAACCAACATCACGTATACATCTTTTAAAGTGACCGCATTTAAATCCCTAAAGTTAACACATATTATTATCCTTCCATTCTTTTTAACTATAAGTGTGTCCTTAGCTAGGCACTCAGTATATCTAGTTAGTTTAATGAAACCAATCTTACATAATTTTTTGAATTCATCTTTAATATTTAACTTCTTTAGATGGAATTATGATTTACCAAGAGTCTATATTTCGCCAGCCATCTACTCAACCTTGGCATCTCAATATAGTCCTAATCAAAATAACCTTTGAATTCCTTTAGGAGCTTGACTAATTTCAACTTTGTTCTTAAATCTAGATTCTTGCTAACAAAAACTCCACACACTTCTCTTGGATTACCTAAATTCACTTCTTCTAGTGGCTCCTGATTTTAGCACCCAAAATCATCAATCTTTTTGGGACGATTTTCAACTCCTAAATATGATCATTCTCCATTTGTAATTCTTCTTCTTCAAAGACCAACTTGGCATTCTCAAACTTCTCCACTTCTTTGAAATTCTCTAAGATTTTTTGCCTTCTAAATTTAATGTCTACAATTATAGCTTATACAATCTCCTTTTGTGAAAATTTACTCATTGAGTTCCTCTATTATTGGAACCCTCATCAGCCTATTAGTAGGCATGATGGTGGTTGTTCTTGTGAACATTTCTAACTTTGCCCCCTCTTTTCCTTTATCTTTGATTTTGAGATATTCACTACGAGACAATTTTCAAATTTATATTGGCTTTGCATAGTATCCATAAATTTTTGCCTCTACAATATTGGCTTTGCATAGTATTCATAAAATTTTGCCTCCACAACATCAAACAATTTCTACTTTATTACTTTTTCATAAAAGAAGAAGTTGATGAAGAAATGAAGGGATACAGAAGTTGGAATGAATCCAACATTTGATAATTATCATGTGTGATAATAACAAAGAAAGCAATAAATGAAGACTTGTCTCCCACCATGATATTTGTAAGGAGAATTTCTAATGCTCTAATAGTTTCTCCAGTAAATGCAACAACAGATACTTCAGTTGGAATCAAGTCTCCATCATCTTTGCCCAAAGTTTGCACCATTTTAGTTGACATAATATTTACAGTCGACCCACTGTTGACCAAACTCTTGGTCTGTTGTTGACATGGTCCTTAATGTATAAAGGCCTTATATGTACATGCTTATATTAACTAGCTTTTCTAGCACCAACTTTTTTGGAATTCCTGGTCCCACAACCCATATTGATACTTTACACTCTCCTTTTCTAGAAAGATATTCCGCCTTCTTCGCACAAGATTTACCAAATGTAGGGAGTTTTATGGAAGAAACAATAATGGTACTTGAATGAAAATTTATCTACTCGTAATAAATTCATTAGAATCTTCATCTTGACTCTCAAAGTGAGCCGAAATCCTAGATTATCTAAGATTTTCTTTTGGCTTACTTCATTTCTCCCTAGCAACTTCCACACATCTTCTTATTATTAGGGTTTGAGGCACTCTCTTTAAAGAGGGCGAGTCTTGTGAGGGATGATTTCTTTTTGCTTGGCTTTTCCAATAATAAAGGCTTGCTTCTTTTAAGCTTGGCAGTAAATCTTTACTGTTGAAGCCTTTTTTTGAGCTCAAGTCAAAGGTACCAAATTTTTGGTATGCTTTACATGCTACCCTTGCTGAGATAGTGACATCCACTATAGTACTATAAATTGATGTTGTCTACACTAAAAACTTAGTATTTGAGGATCATAACTTTGTCTTAAGACTTGAGTGAACTCTATTTAATGATTTTGTCCTATAATTCTACTTTCTGTCAGATTTTAAGAATCCTTTGATTTTTAATCCTAGCATTGGCATTTAAATTATATTTAGGAACAAAAATACTTAAATTTGATACTAATGCTAAATGATCTTTCATAATCTACAACTTCTTTTTGACATCTATCAATAGGCGTAGATCGAACTTGGTGGCGTTAATGGTTACAACTAGTGGGAATGAATCTTTATCTATCAACATGGTTTAGTCAGCTTTAGCAAACAATAATATTTCCTTGTTGATTCAATCTTGGAAAACATTCTTGAACCCTCAATTCAGCGGACGACTCCATATATTATAGTATTTGTAGTAGTCTCTTCATTTGAGTTCTTCCTTTGTCTGAATTCTATGCTTTGATGATAATGTAATTAAGAACTCTTCTAGTTAAAGATGCCAAACATGTAATGAATTTGGGTAGACAAAACCTACATTTTTCTTTTGATTATAAGAGATTTACGCTATTAAAAGAGGCAAACACAGGTTTTAGGGATGTTGACTTCGGCCCAAACCCCGTCAACTCTCGTAAAGAACAAAATAAAGCTCACTTTTGACCTTTATAAAGAACAAAATGAGGCAAAATAAAGCTCACTTGTAACTCTCACAAAAAGCAAAATGAGGCAAAATAAAATTTACTATTGACTGCCATAAAGAGCAAAATAAGAATCATTTTTTACCATCATAAAGAATAAAATGAGATAAAATAAGACTCACTTCTAACTCTCATAAAAACCTTCTTTTTTTAAACTTTACCTAGAACCTATAAAACATTAAAAAAAGCCCCTTCTTTGACCATTGCTAAATCGTAAAATTTGTTTTTATAATATAAGTACCTACTGAAACCCTTATTCATATTCAAACAATTTGTTGCCATTCAATTTTTTTCTATAATTTAATATCAAGACCCTTTTAAACTAACTTCACATATTCAATTTTTGCTTTTGATACTTAGAATGATTGTCAGGTAAAATAGTTAGTAATGTAGTTTCATTATCACAAATTTTTAAAACTCTGTTTTTATATATTTTTGGAACTTCTCTTAGTTATATTTCTCTTTTAATTCTTTATAGAAGGTACTGTTAGTTTTCTTTTATGTATTGAGTTTATTTATATAGTATTATTTAATGTTATATTTTCTATAACACAATTATTCATACTTATATTTTTATTTATGTATTTTCG
>JANVCQ010241219.1:0-22265 GCA_025531925.1 Erythroxylum plowmanianum
ACACCTATAAATACATCTCCTTCATCAACTTACTACACAAATGCAACTTCATTTTTGGCTTTCATTCTACTTCTAACCTTCACCTTAATTCTTCTCACTTCAAAATCTTTTATCCACCAGAAACACCAAAGCAAAACTTAAATCTATTCACATTTCTCATTTGCTACTTTACCCTTGCCTATCATTTATTGGTTCAAGAATTTTCATCATTTATTCTTTACTTAGGACGAAATGTAGTTTCCCTCGTTCACCAGTTCTAATCTTCTAATAAAAGTTCGGGGTCCAACACAGTTTGTGGATGAAATGCAGTAGAAAATAAAAGTTTAGTGCCTAAATTTCCCCATAAGACTCTCCAAAAATCACTTAGGAACTTAACATCCCTATCTAAAACAATGGTTCTTGGCACACCATAAAGCCGAACCACTTCCCTAAAGAAAAGATTAGTAATGTTTATTGCATCATTTGCTTTCAAACAAGCAATGAAATAATTCATTTTACTAAATTTGTCTACAACAACAAATATGCTATCTTTACCTTTCCTAGTCCTAGGTAAACCCAATACAAAGCCCATAAATATACCAAGCTAAGATTCACTAGGTACAAGTAAAGGTGTATACAAACCATGAGGTATATACCTAGACTTTGCTTATTTACATGCAATACACCTACCACAAATCCTTTCCATATATTTTCTCATATTTGGCTAATAAAAATGTTCACTAAGCATATTTAAGGTCTTTTTCCCACCAAAATGCCCCATTAACCCTCCACTATGGGATTCTCTAATAAGCAACTCTCTAATAGAACATGCAGGAATGCAAAGTTATTACCTCTAAAAAACTATCCTTCATGTCTATAGAACTTATCAAATGCAGCATGTTGCTTAACATACATTAGCAAAATCAACATCTTCCACATATAACTCTTTCAAATGCTCAAATCCAAGTAACTTAGAAGTAAGCATAGAAATTAAAGTGTATCTTCTTGATAATGCATCAGCGACAACATTTTCCTTACCTTGCTTATATTTAATCACATACATAAATGTTTCAAGATACTCCACCCAAATTGCATACCTTTTGCTTAATTTCCCTATCCATTCAAGTACTTAAGAGATTGATGATCACTATATATCACTAACTCTTTAGGTAGCAAGTAATGTTCCCAAACTTCAAGAGGCCTCAGCAAGGTATAAAGCTCTTTATCATAAGTGGAGTAGTTTAAAATTGATATGCTCAACTTATCACTAAAATATGATAATGGGATGATTCTCCTCCATTAAAAACAACCCTTATACCAATCTCAAAAGCATCACACACCTAATTTGTACTTCCCTACGTCCACACACCTAACCAAGTTTGAAATAAAACCATCAGGAAACATTAGACTTTTCAACCATTCACATAAAAGCTTCTTTTGTTTTTTTTTGTCCAAACTGTAGTATACTTTTGGATACTTACCGTTACAAAGATCTTTATGTAACTCATTCCTTCTATAAAAAAGTTGCAAATCAGCTCATGATTTTGAATTGTCTTTTGTCCTCCCTTTAATGTTCATAATGGTATTGAACAAATTGTCAAAAATATTTTTCTTAGTATACATCACATCAAGATTATGACGTATCAAATTAGTTTTTCCAATATGGCAAATCCCAAAAGATGCTTCATTTTCTCCAACCAAAGCTTTAACTAATGCTTATATTTAATTCATCAGCTTCAAATTTTGTTACTTTCAACAAGCCTAATTCCTCAATCTCTTGCAAAATCTCTTCACTAGCTTTGAGAGGAGGAGGAGGCATTTTTACCATCCTATTCTTAATGAACTTTTGTTTATTGCATCTAGATGGATGATCTTGAGGAAGAAATTTCCTGTGATTGTCAAACCAATATATTTTGCCCCATTTGGAAGATAAAACACATCAAAATCATTGTCACAATAAGAAAAGGCCAATTTTCTAACTGTGCTCTATCCAGATAAAATTGGCAAATGCTAGGAAATCACTAATGGTCCACATCAAAGCTGCTCTCAACATAAAATTTTGATTCAGAGAGACATCATATATTTGAACACCATATTCCCAAAGATGTTGCAATTCAGATATCAATGGTTGTAAGAAAACATCAGTTTTATGTTTCAGATTTATTTGCCCTAGCACAATCAATGTCAAGAACATATATGCCTCTTTCATACACATCCAAGGAGGCAAATTATAAAGAGTAATTATGATTGGCTATGATAAATATTGTTGGCCAGATTGATCAAAAGGCTAGAATCCACCCGTCGACAATCCCAACCTAACATATCAACATTCAACTGCAAACTCAAGGTGGGTGTCATTGAAATGTTTCCATGCTAGTGCATCTAATGGATGACTCATTACTCCATCTTCCTGTTCATGTTCAGTATGCCATCTTATGTAAGATGCAGTAACATCAGAAGGATATAGTCTTTGAAGTCTCGAAGTTAACGGGAAATAATACATTCGCATCCATGGTACTAATTTCTATTTCATAGAAAGTTTTATAGGTTTAAACCTAGATTGACCATAAAATTTGTACTCTTCTAATTTCACATCATTTCCCCAATGCAACATTCATCCTAATTTGCAACAATCAATTCCATATCATCTCCCCAATACAACATTCATCCTAATTTGCAACAATCAATCTTCTCAACAGGGAAACCAAGACCCCTAACAAGTTTCTTTATATTGTAAAAACTATCAACCATTGTATGATTAGGAGGCAATTATTCATTATACCACTGAAGAAATTTATCAAAACTATGGTCCGAAATATGCCCTTCAAACTTTATGTTCAATATTCGAGCAATTGAAGATAGTTGGGTCATAGTCTCATAATTTAGCCATAATTCTTGGTCAGCTGATTGCAGTAAGTCAAAAAAACTATTTTGCATGTGGGTTAGGTCCTTCTTCAAGATTTTCCATATTTTCCTTAAAAGCATTACCAGCTGCATCATAAACCATTTGCATATATAAATTTTTAGTTCCATCCACATAATTTGCTCTAAATGGAATTCCCCCTTTAAACTCATTTAAGTTGACAAATGATTATGCTCGATTACCCCTTGAGGTGCTACAAATATCGGGTTCCCCATGTCGTGTCCACTCAAAATAAATGGGGATAAACTCTTTTCTTAGCAAATGCCCATTAACTTCATCAATAGGAAGGAAACATTTATGTTTGCACTTTTTATATAGACATCTAATCTTGCCCATCCATGTATATAGGTTGAGAACATGTATAATGAATAAAAGCTTCAACTCTGGCAATAAATTCAGGATTAATGTAACCATCAAGTGTTAATCGTCTATACATCCAAGATCTATCAACATAACTCATTTCTACAAAATTTTTAATTTAAAACAGTCTTTCCATATTTAGTATCATTCATGTTCGCCAAATATTACAAAACATCTAAGATAAGACTTATGAATCAAGACAATAAGTTCTCGTTATGACTCCTAGGCTCCTCGTATATTTCACCGATAAGCCTCACAGGAGCTCCGTCACGGGTTATGGGTTAAGGTTTATGGGTTCAGATTTAAAATATTTGTAAACTTAAGATCGAACATATATGTTTGTCATCGTATATGTTACATAATAAGTTTGATATTTAACTTATATTAAATATGTACTAGTGCTAAATATTATAAGTATTCATAAAAATATGAATACTTATTTTAATAAATTGTTTTAACATGTAAAATTTTAAAAAGATGCGTGTAAAAATTTACACATGAAAAATACAGGAAGCTAATAAATTCAGAGAGCATCAATGAAATAACGGATTGACATAATTAAGGTAATTGGAACAATAATATAAGTCAAACTCATCCTATATTAATTCATTGATAAATCGAAGTTCATACCACAAACAAATTTTAGTTCGTGCAAGACAAACATCAGCCATATAATACGTTTAGATGGGAAGTTCAAATCGCAAACAAAAACACAAATTAAACCAAGTTCAAAAAAAGGTAGTAAAAACAAATTCACTTACCTCAATCGACACACGGAAGGTTCTTCCTGAACTTACATGAAATAACAGGATGACAGAGCTAGAATGAAAAATAAAGTAGATGCATATAAATTTAGATGAAGCAACTTAACTTATACAATAATAAAGAAGAATAATATGATATTTAAGATATATGAACCTTTTCAACTTTTCACATAAAACCTTAGTCATATTCAAGTTAACAAGCAGAACTCACATCTTCATTGTAGTATGGTAATTTCATTAATGAGCAACCACAGATAAGCAAAGTACAGAAGAAAATAAAAGTTTTACTAGAAACTAAAAACACTAAATCAAAGTATGAAGCAACTATGAAATAAAAATAGAGAACAATACAAACAATATATATAATGAGTGATTGCTAGTATAAATATCGAGCTTAACATGCTAAAAAGAAATATAAAATATAAGATGCATGTATGTTTATGTACCAAACTAATAACCTCAATGCAAATGCAATAGAAAAGTTAAAGAGATGTCAAAAGTTGTTCGAAATATAGAAAAAGTTTAAGATAACCAATTAAATTTAAATTTAAAAAAAACAAGGTAACAAATGGTTATATTGTTTCTTGGAAATAAAAGGATATGGATTTTGAAAAAGTGTAATCACGTTGAATTTATAATTAATGTCACTTGAATTAAATTTATAAGTAATTTTCTTAAAATACATCATTTATGAAATATTTCATGCACAAGAACTAGTATGTATATGAAAAATAATAACAGTGCATTGCATTAATGTATAAAAATAAATTAAGAATTATTATATTGTTATTCATGCTTATTTATCTCTAATTTGCAACTTGTTTCCAAGTTATTCTAGTTAAATTTAATAATTATTATTTGTGATATTTAAATATGTGAAATTGCTATAATATTATGGCATTTATTTAAGTGAAGGTAAGGTGTTAAGACATTGTTAGAAAAACCATCTAGTTTCTATCTACCAGTCTCAAATTTGTATATATAATCATTATCATGAAAGTAATTGATAATTATCCTTTTATTTGTATTGTATTTAGACTTTTGGCAATCACCTCTCTTTGAAATCTTAGTTGTTTCTTTAACCTCAAATATATTTTTTCTACTTACAATTACCAATCAAGCAGTGACAACTCTGAAAATGCTAGGAGGAGCCCAAAAAAAATTATAATCTTATTATAAGTGATGTTAACATGTCATACATGGATATTTTTAAGCTTCTCCAGCTTATAGGGCTTCAAATGGACTTATCTTTCATCAGTAAGCTAATTTTCTATTTTGCTATGTTTCTGTTTCTTTCTTTCTTTTCTGCAATGATATTAGTTATTTCAGTTCAGTTGTTACTCTAGATTATAAAAACTTTATTATTTTAGAAACGTGATTTTTTTGTTGTTTATTTTCTATTACAATGATCATTCCTATTTGAATCCAAATAACTTTACTTTGTCATCTTCATCCTAAGTTTAGTAACTACATGACATATTAAGAAAACAATTGTTGGGAGAGGATTAGGAAATTCAAAATTAAGTTAAGAACATTCACAAATGCAAGTTGAATCATTTCACAAATAAGGCTAAATCACTTCACAAATAAGAATAAAATCATCAAATAAGGCTAAACACTAAAAAATATTATTTGATACATTATCCTTAATCGTCAAATAAGGCTAAATCATCAAATCAGCTCACGCATTAACTCATTCTCTGATACAAATCAACTTCATCTTCACACATTAACAAATTTTTCAAACAAGAGGCATTTCAACAAACACCTAATATGCATCAACAAATCATCCCAACTTCACAAGCAAATTTAAAAATTGACCCTTCTAACACTAACACAGGTATTTAAATGTTCATATCCATTCATAAAATACTCAAACAAATAAAAAAAACACTCAAACATACTCAAAAAAACTCAAATCAAACCACGGTGAAACTTTATACCTCCACAAGTTCATAAATGGTGGGAGAAGAAACCCAACTTCCTACACACCACCAACTGACTATAATGCTAATGATAATGCACAACAATGCACCGAAGAAGAAATCACAAAATAGAGGAGAAGAAGAAAGACGAAGCAGAGTCGACAGTGGAGGGGGGTTAAGTTAATAATGTTCATTCACAACCAGATGATGACATATTGGTTTGGAGATTTAGCGATGAATTTTTTTGTCGCTACCACTCTGTCAAAAAAGTCAAAACTTCACCAATCCACCACAAATTCCCACCTTAATTACCTACAGACAAGTAAAAACTATCCCAAATTCCTTATTTTCTTGTAGTATTTACTGATGCATACTTTATTGTTGCAAAATTCCATTGCAAATTGATTTTCCTCTCTATTTAGCGACCGATATTTCATCTACCGCTAAATAGACTTTTTCCTGACAATATTGTCGATGGAAATTTTGTTTTTGTTGATAATTTGCAATGATTTAGATTTTGTCAATAATTTTACATCACTAATTTCAACTTTTCTTGTAGTGTTGATGCAATAGAAGAACACACAAAATCCTCCTTTATAGAATTTTTTATTCATCTAATCTAATGCTAGATAATGTTTATTATGATGTATTTATAACCTTTGAAAGGAAAGAGACCCTAACTATGAAAAGGAGCTTTAAACATGGGTCTCCCATCGAAATAACTAAAGCTTAAAACACAATTAGCAGGTTGTCCAAAACTATGCTTCTAACTTAAAATAATTAATTGAACAAGAATGAAAATTTTCTTGGACATTGCACCTAACTTGATTAATTATAATGTCATTAGCCCTCATTATCTCTTAAGATTCCATGCCATCTACAATTTGGCCCATGTAAGATTGTAGAATTTTTTTGAACTTCTTAGCTCTTGATCTTGTCAACATTATTAACTCATCTTTGGCTCCATTTCGTTTACAAAGTCCCATGACCGTGCTCACATCACATATGTTCCTGTCTAAATTAATATCCATATTGTTGCACTAAAATATTAGTCAACATTAGGATGAAGCTATTTATCAAGCTTTATAGGCAAACCAATATGTATGGGCGAAGACAAATATCCATAAAGAAAATTAGGTATACAAGGCTACGTATGGAAAGAATTAATTGTGAATTGCTTAATAAAATTCTTATTATGATATTGAGTGAAGATAATATGATGGATGGAGACTGGCTATATCATACTATCATACTAATGGAAGACTTCTTTAGGCCACCAAGGAAAAAAATCAAAGCTTGCTAAAAAGAATTTTAAAAGAGGAGACTATTATGAATTGATAAGTATAGAGGATGGCTAGTTAACTTCAATCCTAATCATATGTATATAAAATTCCCTCTTCATCCTAAGAGTAAAGGAAATGAATCTATTAACAATCAAACCAATAAGATAAATAAAAGAATCCCAACAAGTTCACAAGTGGTCACTTTAATACAAGAACATAATAATCACTCCAAAGCTACTTAGGTGATCTCTATACAAACTTATAACAACGAGAAAAATATACATAACGGATAGAGTTCTAAGTGCTTGAGTAGCATAATTCCTAAGATCAGTAATTTAAATCAAACCACCAATGTTGACCAAAAAGAGGCTAACACTCCTAATTTGGTTAATAAGGGCATCATTGACCTATTGCACTTAAGAGAAGAATTTTAAATAGCAAATAGGAAATGATTTGGTAGTGATAAGTGTGAATTGCATCATATTTTAGGGCTTAATTTGATAAGGATTTAATTGTTAATTCAGTCGTTTACTATGTGCTTAGGTTAGAATTGCATTTGTGAATTATTTGTGTTTAAGTGTTACTTATGGGTTAGTACAAGTCTTTGAGCTTAATTATTATATTTTTGAGGTACCTTCATGTGTTTGTTAGTGTTTAGGGTCAACATCGAAGAACGGAGAAATTTCAGAGACACTTGGGTCGAATCAATGGCCTATGATCATGGCATAATAGGCCACCATCTTGACAGAAGCACCAGAGTCAGCCCACAATCGTGGCCCATATGCCACTACCGTGATAGAAGCCTAGGACATGGCCCATAATCGTGGACAGAAGGCTTGGATGTGGCCCACGATCATGGCCTGAGTGGGGCAGACTCGTAGATACTAAAAAAGGTCAACTTTCGAAGGAGTTCTTGGACCTTTGGACCCTAGAAAAACCCTAAGACTACCCAAAACACAAAAGGTAAATAAAGAATAAGATAAAGAAGATGAAGGAGCTTTTGCATCAGCTACATTGGAAAGAATCCTAGAGAAAATTGTTGAGAGATTGAGAAAGAAAAGAAGGAAGAGAGAAGTGGAGAAGAAGTCAACCTTGACATACTTCCCGGATAAGGAGTTTCTATCTTCGCTACCTCTCATCTCCATCTAAGACCATATTTCCTATTTTTTCCGTTTTATTATTATATAAAAATGGGAATAGCAGTTTGATGATAGGATTTGTCAATGTTGAGATGTTTTAAACTCTCCTTTGAGTTTTTTTATCTTTAATTTAATAAAATTTGATTGTTTTTATGTTGGTTTATTGTGATTACATAATTCAGTAATAAACTAAGAGGTTGAATCGAATGAAATATTATTAAATTGGACTAACGAGAGTTAGATAATTTAGTAAGAACGAGAAATTAATCAAATCGGTAATTATGTGAAGAGTGATTTTGTGTAGGTTCTCGATAGTTTATTGGATAACTTCATATCTAATTAGGGTTTTGATAGGTTGTTAATTGAGATATTGCAATTTTGCCATAATTTGATTAGGGTTTATAATTTAAGGTTAATGGTTAAAACTCAAAAGAGATTAATCAACCCTAGGATCGTCTAGAAACAATAATCTAGTAAGCCATAATCGATTAGGTTAGTGTTAAAGATAGGTAAATTCCCCTAAGATAGGTAAATTCCCCTTTCTCCCTATTGATAGTTTTCTTAGGTTAGTTCTTGAGTGTGTTGCAATAGCTAAATTGTTAATATTTTCATAATTGATTCTTGGATTGAATTGCGTGATTGAATTGAATTCTTGTTTTAGTTTTGCTATCTTTGGAATTTTCGCGAATTGTGTTAGCCTTAGATTTTAGGACTAGATTATCCCTACTTGTGGGATTGACACCTTAGGTACTACGTGAACAACCTGTGCACTTGTGGATTATCGAGGTTAATTATTTAAAATTTACACACATCAGGAAATCATGATCAAGATTTTGGCATCGTTATTGGGGAGACGATTATTTTAGTTCTATAGTTTAAGGTGTTTAGTTAGTTTTTCATTTTTCATTTTTTATTCTTTCTGTCCATTTATGAAATCGTGCTCTTGCATGAACACAAGAGTCATGAGAAGTTTGAGTCATGTAACTGAAACCATAGATTTAGACATTACTCAACTAGAATGATCCATTAGGAAAGCTCGGCATGAAAAAGAAGAAATCACCAAAGCAATAATGGTCGAGGAATTTTAGAAAGATTTAGACCACAGAGCAAACCAAGGACATCAACAATGGACCCTTATGGACTTCATAAGACTAGGGTTCAATGCGGCTAACCAAGGAGTAGCTAGGCCACCCATATAAACAACATTATTTAAAATCAAACCAGCCCTCTTAAATATGCTTCAACTGAACATGCAATTTTATGGACTAACGAAAAAGGATCCTAACCATATATAGTGAACTTCCTTGAAATATGTGATACCTTTCGGTACCATTAAATGTCGAAATATGTCATCAGAATTAGGCTTTTCCCTTTTCCCCTTAGATATAGAGCAAAGGCTTGGTATCATTCCCTCAATCCATCCAAGTTCGTGCCTTTTTAGATAATTTTCCCTTGACCAAGACTATGAAGCTCATCAAAGAGATTACCAACTTCTAGTAATGTGAAGGAGAATCGATCTACAAAGCGTGGGAATGATACAAGGATTTACAATGAAAATGTCCACACCATAACTTACCCAAGGAATTCTTGTCGCAAACATTCTAAAACAGAGTAACCCCATATACAAGAGGCATGTAGCTTTAAGAGGATCATTGATGATGATGAAAGTAGACGAAGCAGAAGAGCTAATAGAGGAGATGGCAAGTACTAGCTGCCTGTGGATGAACGAGCGGAGTAGATCAAACTAATACCTTCCGAGAATAAAAAGGAATTGTAGATATAGATCAAATGACAAAAATGCAAGCAAAAATTGATAACTTAACTCGACAGCTCAACAATATGAAGACTTCGTCCTCAGCTTTTGTAAAAGTCGTGCAACTTAAGTATGAACTCTATGGACAAATGGACCATGATATGGTGGACTATTTTCTAATAAAGGAAAGTGATCCAAAGCAAGTCAATTATATGGGAGCTCAATATGGACGAGGAGGGGTGTGGGGACAATACTTTATCAAGTTTGATAGATATGATGCATAGAAGAGTCCTTTTCAGGTTTAATGATTACCTAACTAAATTGGAGGATTTTGAGGGAGAAGTGGGTAAATGAATAGTTTTTATCTTATATATATATTTGAAACTTACAAATGTTTGAAAAAATATATAAAAGGTGAAAGAGGAGTTAACGATGAGAAGCCATAAGCAATGCAATAATACAAACCTAGAAAATAAGTAAGCTAGAACTATCCTCAACTAAAAGCAAAATGCTCTATCAATCTCCAATAAATCCTTTTAATAAAACTCTAGAAAGGGAAGCCTTAATAAACTATATACAAAATGTGTAACATCCCGTTCCCATCCTAAGGGTTAAAGCCCTAGATTTCAGTAATTGAGAAAATAGCAATGAGAGATTAGAAGAAAATGCATTTCATGCTCATGCATTATATTATATGCACATACAAGTGAATATTGAACTTATGCACATTAAAATAATTGTACATGCATTCATTGACATATTCTGGGTATAATTATTTATAAATGAGATTATATTTGGAATTGTGAATTATATGTATTAAGAATTGATTTGGAGAGTATAATTATTCACTTAAAATTTTTGGTAAAAATTTAGGAAAATTCTATAATTTTAAGGATATATTGGACTAGGAAAAATGCCAAGTGCAAAACAATTGATGAATAGTGGTAGAAATAAATGTCAAATGGTAGTAGAAATTTTATGAATGACATTAAGATTTAATGAATTATGTCATTGAAAATTGGGATTAAAAATTGGAGACAAATGGACTAGTAGATTAAAAGACCAAAAAATGGGACAATAGGAAAGTGACAAGTGTCACTACCCTCATCACTTACTATTATTTTACCCAAATTAAAGACCAATTTGTGGTCTTTTATTTGTCATTCACAACCATCTTTTATATTAGTCTTTCATTTTCCCTATTACATGTTTTCTTCTTCTCTTCTTCTCTCAATCACGATATTCTCCCAACCTAACCATCAACGTTGAACTTTGCTAATACCCTTCACCTAGCCACTCCAAATAGTTAATGTCTTCACTTTGGTGATGAAAAATCCACCTATTCTACTTTGGCAAGATGAGGATCGTTTGATGTGGGAGGATAGGATTCTTGGAGATTCTTGAAGAAGCCTTAGGTAAATCAAGTAATCTATTATTCTTCATGGCTTTGATGAATGATGCATGTTTGATGATAGTTAGAGGTTAAATGATCATAAAATGGGGATGGGCACAAGCTAAAAACGTGAATGAGTAATGTGGTATCTTGAAATGGGAAAAATTAAGGTAATAGTTAGAAGTAAAATGAAAGTGAAAATGAAGTTGAAATATGTAGTAAGTTGATGATGAATGTGTATATATGTGTATATCATGTTATTAGTGTTCATAATCAATCATAGAATATAATTTGATTACGGATGATATTGAGTTGAAATGGAGTTAAAATGATGTTAAAATGAGGAGAATTTGAATTAGAAATGACAGATAAGATTAAGGTAGTGAATGTAGTAAGTAAAGAGTTAAAATATGGAAAATTGGAAGATGAGTCATGATTGTGCTTCTGTGAAAGTTCATCACAACCAACTCCTTGGTTTGCCATGACCAACTTGTAGGATTTCCTCTTAGGAAAAGTTTGCCGCGGCCAACTCCTTAGTTCATTGCAGCAAACTTGCAGTAATTTCACTAGGAATTTACTATTGGAAAAAGTTCGTCGCAACCAACTTCTGGCTTCGCCGCAACAAACTTTCGCTACATAGCTTAAACATGTTTCAGTATTTTGACCATATCTTACTCTGTAGTTATTTGAATGGAGTTATTTTTATTTAGAGTAAACTAGAGACATAGATCTATAAACTGTCTAAAGAAATATAATTTTAATTTAGTCTCTAATAATTTCAATTTCTGGATGGAAGTTGAATACAGGACACTATTTCAGTATAAGAACATACTGAAAATATTTGGAGTATAACTTTCAGAGTACTGAACCAAATTGAATGATCTTGGTGTCATCAACTTTCTAGAAGGAAGTGTTGCCAAATTACTTCACTTTTCTTGTCAAAATGTTTATAGAAAATAGACCTAAAGGTCTGGAATTTTCGAGATATTATAAGAAGAAATGAGAGTTTGGATAATGTTTGATCTTATAATGTAATAATAACATTAATGAGTGAATTGTTGATATTAAAGTACCAAAGGCATAAGTATAATGAAATGAAGATATTCATATGATTGTAGTTATGATTTAAAAGAGATGAGTAAGAAGTATCTAGTAAAAGTGAATGAGAATTGAATATTATGAAAGCAAATAATGCTAAAAATGAGAATGTCCATAAGATGGGAAATTTGATAATTTATCTAGGATTGACATTGAGCATGCATTGTTCATATTCCATATACACATTTGTGCATAAAGGAATACTTATAATTATGCAAATTATAATATGTGTGCATCATGTATATTGCATAATTTTGATGTGCAGGATAAACGTCCACGTTTAGACATTTCCAAATCATAGAAGCTAATACTAATTTGGAGCATACTGTGAGTCGACTTAGATGGTCTTACTTTCCTAATTATTTCGTTTATGTATTATTAACTGAATAATTATGAAATGTGATTGTTCTGATTCCAGAAATTAAATGTCCAAAGAGTTTGATAAATGAATGAATAATAATAGAAGTGTTCATTGAATGTGAATTGGAAGAAATAAGTGATATCAACTTAAATGTTGAATGTTGAAATAAGGTCTAATGACATGTGTAAAGTGGAAATAAGTGACTAATTGAAAATATGTGAATGTGACGCATTTCATTACATGAATGCATGAAATATAAAGGTAGTTGTGACCAATGTAGCCACCAAAAAAGAGCTTAAAGCTCATAAAGTGTAGAAGAGCCAAAGGCTCACTATGTGAAATAAGCCCAGTATCTCCAATAGATAGGGACAGTTATCAATGAGCCGGTATCCATAATAGATACAGGACAGTTATAGACACTTGATCACAACAAAGTAATAAATGAAAGTGAGTCACATGTGCATTGCCTATTCATTTAATATGTACGCTCGAATGATTGTAATATCCTGTTAACTTGTAATTGAATAAGAATGTGAATTTTTTAAACAAAGTGATAAGTGATTATATGAACTGTATATGTATGTGATTGAGTGAGCCATCGAAGATGGTCACTCACTAAGTTTGCAAAACTCACTCAAAATTTGCAATATTTTTCAGGCTCCGAAAAGTTATCCCATTAGGCTAACGGGAGTATAGCCATTGCATACAAGTAAAAGATAGAGGTCGAGATCAGTCCGTGTCTACATTTTATTTTGTATTTTTGTATCAAATTGTATATTTCGAAATTTCTGTATAATGTATATTTGAATATTTCTATAATAACTTTCAAAATTGGAAATGTGATGCAAATGAGTTTGATCAAAGCATAATAATAATTGTGTTTTCGATGTTTATGAAATAAAAGTATGGGCTCAAATTTGAATATTGATTTCCATATACGCTTAAGCTATTTTTGAAAATTTTGTACTGAGTTTTGAGTGTTTGACTATTCTAGCATGCCATCCTTACGAGGTATGCACTCGAACATCATTTAGGATGTCAGGTACGTGTCTTGCGAAAGTGGGGTGCTACAATTTAGTATTAGAGCGCAGATTTAATATCTTACATGGGCATTTTTTGAAGTATGTGTCAAGTTAGAGGCACTTTAGACATATCTTAGCATGCAATGGTGACTAATCCCTAGTTAGAGTTGCATGTGTATGAGTCACACGCATGAGCATTTGTTAAGAGTTTGACCTGATAGAAATTAGTAAGAAGAATGATGATTTTTCATAAAGTAAGAAAATGAAAGTTTATGGAGATATAGAAATGAGAAATAGTATATGTTTAGATGTGACAGATAAAGGTTCAACACACTTGTATTGGTGAATGTATTATAAATATGCTATCAATATTGTACTGTGGTAATATATCCTCGAATGTGAAATAGATGTGAATACATTATTGTGGACTGATTAAGTAAAAAAGTGATATAAATAGGAATGATGAGATTTAAAGTGTATAAGCCAAGTTAAAAGCAAATAAAATTTTCTATGACCTTGAAAGGTTAGACTTAGACTTGAAATGAATGTCGAATAAATGTGATAAGAGTTATGATTTAGCATAAGAATATGTTTGTGATATTGAGATCATAATTTCATAATGATTCTGCATTTATAATTATGAATGGATTGAGGATATACATATGGAAGATGAAATAAATGACAATAGGAAAATGGGATAGAAATGAAGAAGGAAAAAATGGGGAAGGAAATAGACATAAATGACTTTTTATAAGATAAATGATATATATAGTAAGCAAAAAGTTAGAAATGCATACAAGGTAGGATTTTATGTATGTGTGACATTAAGAAAAAGATGGCAAATTAAATAGGAAGAGTAAATGCAATCAATATGGCGGTTGAATTATTATGAAATTATGTAGCCTTAGAATAAGTAAATTTTGAAAAGAAATTTAGAGTAGAATTGATGTTAGTATGTGTGTTATTGCGAGAAAGAAAGTTAGGGCATGATGGTGGCCTGACAAAAATAGGTTTCTGTCAAAATCATGACAGGAATACCTCGATCGTGGGCAAGGATAAAGAGAGAAATATTATTTAGGATCGATTGAGATCAAAAATAAATCTCTGGATAGAATGGGATGACTTTGATGATACATACCTAAGCATATGGGACAATAATCATGTCTCCTATTTCATTGAGTTTTGGTAACGAAAACATTATGACCTTGTAAGAAATGATAGAAATTGATCTTCTTGAGGTATTAAAAATGGCTGATAATGCAATGATGATAATAGTTGATTGATAAAGGTTACATGAACAGTATAAATGATAGTAACAAGAAATCTTCTTTTAAAGAAGAAGAATTTCACCTAATTAGGTTAAACAGGCCAAATAGTTCATTTTAAGAATGAACAATGAAAGAGCAAATCAGAAATGAATATGTCATGAATCAAAAGTGAATATTGGAGTCATGTCCCTAATGGAGACTCAAGCATCAGAGGTAGAATATGCTACTGAGAATATATGCATTTTGTTTGTAAAGTATCCAACTATGCGACTAGATTCTTGGATTTGAGGTGATTTTCTTGTTAGTGTGAGGAGAATATAGGCCCATGTTATATTCTATGTAAATATGTTCAGGAGATACAAATTAGATCTAATGAATGTGTTACCAACACAAGAAGTTAAGATTGAAAATAAATTGAAATGTGTGGAGAAACTAGTATGAATGAATAGACATTAAAATAAGTCAACGTGAAATCAGAGGAAATCGAATGAATTGAGAAAATCATTCTAGAAAAGAAGTCAATTAGGAAACCAAAATTAATATGAGATGATATTATCTCATTGAGGAATTAGTACTTAAGGAACTACAAGAACTAATTATAGGCACGTTGAGTTTTCGCAATATCTATTTAAGTCAACAATGGCTTTGATAATATCATGGTATTGAAGAATAAAGTGTTCCAATTTTGCTTGGATCAGTTAATGGTTATGATCATAGATGATATATTGAATGTATCGAATGTTCAGTAAGAGTGAATCTTAGCTTGATTAAATAAAATGTTGGGTCGTATAGTATCTATAAACATGGCATATTGAGAGACTCAAAGAGAATATAGAGGTAATGAAGAAGTAAGAAACTCCTAGGAATTTATAAGAGATTTTGATTTTTCTAGAATTAACTAGAAATTGGACACTACCAGAAGTTGTTAAGGGTTTTTACTAATCTTAGCCTTTGACAAAAATGTCTAAGGAAAAACGTGTCAATCGTATGACTGATGAATGTAAAAAGAATTTTGAGGAATCACAACAACAATGTTAATTATATCATTTGGGATTGGAGATTATGTAGTATATAATGAAATTTCACGCCAGAGATTAGGATAATATCTAATGCAACATAATAAAGTAATTTTGTATACATAGAGATGATTAAAGTCTCGTGACTTGATTATTGATACATGATTTAGAACTTGTTGCAATAGTAACTATTTTGAAAGCTTCGAGACATTATATGTACAGAAACATTATGGATATATATAAATATACAGACCATTTAAGTTTGAGGTAATTATTAAGTTTGAAAGGAATGAATATAAGATTGACACAATGGGCAGAATTACTAAAAGATTATGATTGTGCAAATGAGTATTTCCTAGTAAAGCTATTGTTGTAATATGATTTATTGAATAGAAAATTCAATAGCAATGTAGCATAAATCCAAATATTGAGGTTATCAAATCTTGTGCAATGAAGAGTATAGAATGTTGAGTTAAATTTTGGGCAAATCAAAGCACTATTAACTATTAAATTTAAGATCAGTTGCACATGAACAGATTAGTAAAGCCCAAATAAAGGACCTGAAAATTTATGAATCTTACTGGGAAATCGAAAAGGAATCCAAAATTTTAAGTTTGAATTGGAAAATAAGACTTTGAGATTGAAATAAGACGTATGAGTACCCGATACAGATGATTGAGCAAAGAGATTACTAAAGGAACCACAAATAACAACCTATGTTACACATCCTAGTAGGAATACACCAAAATATTACTTAACAGTTAAGGATTTATAAGCAAGAAACTATACGTATGAGTTACCAATAGTCTTAACTATTAAAGATATGCTTAAAGCTTATATTTTGGAGTTCATAGGAACATAAAGTCAATGTATAGTTTTAACTAACTTTAAGCATATCAATCATTATCATATTGATATTATTAGGATATTGTATAAGGTGTTATACCATAAAAAAGGTCATTCGCCCTTACCTTGGAATGAAGAGGGCCTAAAGGTGGCTGAAGGCTAGAAGTGATTCGAAATACTATTGATGAGTGAGATTGATCTATATTAGAAATTAAGTGACTCAAGAAAGATAAATGAGTTAGACAGAACAACAACAAAGAGATCGAATAAAGAGAGATAGACATAAGAGTTAAGTGTATTATTACTGAAGAGATGTGAATTTAATGAGTGAGAAATGAATTGTTTCTGAAAGTATCACCTTGCTTAGATGTGCTCAGGCTAGGAAAAAGGATAAATTAAGCTCAACTTGTATTGGTTCACATAAAGTTATTGAGAGCATAGGACCATTAGCATATGAGTTTGTATTACCAATAAATATGTCTCAGATCCATAATGTGTTATATGTGAGTATGATAAGAAATATCGATTTGATCTGACACAGATGTAATGTCGACAATAAGAAGTAAAATTTGTGAATAATCTGAGATATATTAAGGAATCGATTAAGAAATTAAATGACTAAATAAGTGATAGAAAGTCCTGATATGTCTATCAACTATGGTCAATTGGAAGAAAGTATGTGAGTGATGAAGTTATATAGGAAAACGGTGGACCCTATGAGGAAACAATACCCTTCCCTTATTGATCAATCAGATGAAAATTTCGAGGAAGAAATTTACTAAAGGGGAGAAATGTAACATCCCATTCCCATACTAAGGGTTAGAGCCCCAGATTTTAGTAACTAAGAAAATAGCCATGAGAGATTAGAAGAAAATGCATTTCATGCTCATGCATTGTATGATATGCACATACACGTGAATATTGAACCTATGCACATTAAAATAATTGTGCATACATTCATTGACATATTTTGGGTATAATTATAAATGTGATTATATTTGGAATTGTGAATTATATGTGTTAAGAATTGATTTGGAGAATAGAAGTATTGACTCAAAATTTTTGGTGAAAATTTAGGAAAATTTTGTAATTTTAAGGGTATATTAGACTAGAAAAAATGTCAAGTAGCAAAACAATTGATGAATAGTGATAGAAATAACTGTCAAATGGTAGTAGAAATTTTTATGAATGAAACTCAGATTTAATGACTTATGTCATTGAAAATTAGGGTTGAAAATTGGAGACCAATGGACTAGCAAATTAAAAGACCAAAAGTGGGACCATAGGAAAGTGACAAGTGTCACTACCCTCATCACATACTATTATTTTACCTAAATTAAAGACCAACTTGTGGTCTCTTATTTTTCATTCACGACACCCATTTGAAAGACCATCTTTCATATTAGTCTTTCATTTTCCCTACGACTTGTTTTCTTCTTCTCTTCTTCTCTCACTCACGATATTCTCCCAACCCAACCATCAACATTGAAGTTTGCTAACACCCTTCACCTAGCCACTCCAAATAATTACTTGTCTTCACTTTGGTGATGAAAAACCCACCTATTCTACTTTGGCAAGATGAGGATCGTTTGATGTGGGAGGATAGGGTTCTTGGAGATTCTTGAAGAAGCCTTATGTAAATCAAGTAATCTATTATTCTTCATGGCTTTGATGAATGATGCATGTTTGATGATAGTTAGAGGTTAAATGATCATAAAATGGGGATAGGCACATGGTAAAAACGTGAATGAGTTATGTGGTATCTTGAAATGGGAAGAATTAAGGTGATAGTTAGAAGTAAAATGAAAGTGAAAAAGAAGTTGAATATGTGTAGTAAGTTGATGATGAATGTGTATATATGTGTATGTTCTGTTATTAGTGTTCATGATCAATCATGGACTATAATTTTTTTACGGATTATATTGAGTTGAAATGGAGTTAGAATCATGGGAAATAATGAGAAATTGAATTAGAAATGATAGAAAAGATTAAGGTAGTGAATGTAGTAAGTAATGACTTAGAATTTAAAAAACTAAAAGATGAGTCCTGATTATGCTTCTGTGAAAGTTTACCACAGTCAACCCCTTGGTTCGCCATTACCAACTTGCAGGATTTCCTCTCGAAAAAAGTTCACCATGGCCAACTCCTTGGTTCGCCATGGCAAACTTGTAGTAATTTCACTAGAAATTTACTCTCGAGAAAAGTTCATCATGGCCAACTTTTAGCTTCACCGCGGAAAACTTGCCCTACACAGCTTAAACATGCTTCGGTATTTTGACCATATCTTGCTCTCTAGTTAGCCAAATGGAGTGATTTTTCATTTAAAGTAAACTAGAGACATAGGGCTACAAAATTTTTTTTAAAATAAAATTTTAATTCAGTATTTAAGATTCTAGATGGAAGTTAAGTATAGGACATTGTTTCAGTATAAGAATAGTCCAAAAATATTTGGAGTATAACTTTCAGAGTACTGAACCAAATTGAATGATCTTGGTGTCATCAACTCTATAAAAGGAATTGTTGCCAAATTACTCCATTTTCCATGTCAAAATCTTCATGGAAAATAAATCCAAAGGTCTAGAATTTTAGAGATGTTATAAGAAGAAATGAGAGTTTGGATAATGTTTGATCTTATAATGTTAGGATAGCATTAATGAGTGAATTATTGATATTAAAGTACCAAAGGCATGAGTATAATGAAATGAAGATGTTCATATGATTGTAGTTATGATCAAAAAGAGATGAGCAATGAGTATCAAGTAAAAGGGAATGAGAATTGAATATTATGAAAGCAAATAATGCTAAAAATGAGAATGTGCATAAGATAAGAAATTTGATAATATACCCAAGATTGTCATTGAGCATGCATTGTACACATTCCATATACACATTTGTGCATAAAGGAATACTTATAATTATGCAAATTTTAATGTGTGTGCATCGTGTATATTTCATAATTTTGATGTGCCGGATAAATGTCCACATTCAGATATTTCCATATCATGGAAGCTAATGCTTATCTGAAGCGTATTGTGAGTCAACCTAGATGGTCTTTCTTTTCTGATTATTTCATTTATGTATTATTGACTGAAGGATTATGAAATGTGATTGTTCTGATTTCAGACATTGAATGTCCGAGGAGTTTGATAAATGCATGAATAATAATAGAAGTGCTCATTGAATGTGAATTGGAAGAAATAAGTGATATTCAACTTAAATGTTGAATGCCAAACTAAGGTCCGATGACATGTGTAAAGTGGAAATAAGTGACTAATTGAAAATATGTTAATGTGATGCATTCCATTACAGAATACATGAAACATAAAGGCAGTTGTGACAGGAGGAGCTACCGAAAAAGAGCTTAAAGCTCAGATTGTGGAAAAAGAGCTTAAAGTTATGAAAAAAGAGCTTTAAGCTCAAAAAGTTTATAAGAGCCAAAGGCTCACAATGTAAAATGAATCCGGTATCTTCAATAGATATGGGACAGTTATTAATGAGCCTAGTATCCACAATGGATATGGGACAGTTATATGCACTCGGTCACAACAAAGTAATAAATGAAGGTGAGTCACATATGCATTGCATATTCATTTAATATGTATGTTCGAATGATTGCAATATCCTGTTAACTTGTAATTGAATGAGAATATGAATGTTGTGAACAAAGTGATATGTGATCATATGAACTATATGTGTATGTGATTGAGTGAGCCATCGAATATAGTCACTCACTGAGTTTGCAAAACTCACCCAAAATTTGCAATATTTTTTAGGCTTCGAAGAGTTACCCCGTTAGGCTAACAGGAGTATAGCCACTGCATATAAGTAAAAGATAGAGGTCGAGATCAGTCCGCATCTGCATTTGTTTTCATATTTTTATATCAAATTATATATTCCAAAATATAACGTATATTTGAATATTTCTATATGTAATAACTTTCGAAATCGGAAATGTGTTGCAAATGACTTTGATCAAAGTGTAATAATAATTGTGTTTTTTATGTTTATGAAATAAAAGTATGGGCCCGAATTTGAATATTGATTTTCACATATGCTTATGCTATTTTTGGAAATTTTGTACTAAGTTTCTAGTGTTTGACTGTTATAGCATGCCACCTTTGCGATGTACGCACTTGAACATCACTCAGGATATCGGGTACGTGTCTTGCGAGAGTGGGGTGTTACAAAATGGCTTTAAAAGGGAGATACAAACTCTAAATTACTTTCACAAAGCATTTCTCTCAAGGAGAAACACCAATAAGATCACATTATTAACAAGGGATGATGGTTATGTATTTATAAAGCATCAAGAGATGGAACAAGTGGCTCATAATTATTTCTTGAGTACTTTAGGCCCCTATACCAATAATTGTTCATTTATACAGGTACTTAACTCTTTCATTTTTAGGAAAAAAATAGATGAGGTAAATAAATTCCTTATAAAGCCATTCAACTCCTTAGATATTTATAAAGCTCTCTACAATATTGATTTAAATAAGACCTTGATTCCTGATAGATTAAGTGTATATTCTTTTAGGATTCATAGGGATAAATTGTTTTGACTTCATTATGGAATTCTTAAAAAGTAGTAAAATGTTGAAATAACTCAATAAGACTCACATTATTCTCACTCCAAAGACTCGTAATTTAAGCACCATAAAGGAATTTAAGCTAATCTCATGTTGTAATACTATATACAAGATTATATATAAAAAAAAATTTCTTTTAGAAAGAAATCACTATTAAGCTTAATTATCAATCCATCACAAGAAGTTTTTTACCAAAGGAGATACATTAATGATAACATGCTTTTTACTTAAGAATTGTTCTAAAACTACTATAAGAGAACCTCAATCAATAGTGGTGTTATGAAACTCAAATTCCATAAAGCCATTGACTCTATAAATTAGAAATTTACCCTACATTCTTTGAAAGCTTTTGGTTTCTTTAGAAAATTTATAAGATGGTTTGAGCTATGTATCATCTGTTGGACCCCGAATGTTTCATAAAAGTTAGAACTATTTGAAGGAGAAATTTTGGCAAGTTGTCAATAAATGAATGAAAATTCTTGAACCAAGAAATGATAGACAAGGGTAAAGTAGCGAATGAGAAATGTGGATATGTCCAAGTTTTGC